>PNEQ01060502.1:0-33665 GCA_003012365.1 Medauroidea extradentata | reverse complement strand
CCTGGGATTTGCGTGGCACTGACTTATTTATCCTAGGATTTGCGTGGCACTGACTTATTTATCCTAGGATTTGCGTGGTACTGATTTATTTATCCTAGGATTTGCGAGGTATTGACTTATTTATCCTAGGATTTCAAGGTACTGACTTATTTATCCTAGAATTTGCGTGGTACTGACGTATTTATCCTAGGATTTGCGTGGCGCTGACTTATTTATCCTAGGATTTGCGTGGCACTGACTTATTTATCCTGAGATTTGCGTGGCACTGACTTATTTACCCTGGGATATGCGTGGCACTGACTTATTTATCCTAGGATTTGCGTGGTACTGACTTATTTACCCTAGGATTTGCTTGGTACTGACTTATTTGTCCTAGGATTTGCGTGGTACTGACTTACTTATCCTAGGATTTGCGTGGTACTGACTTATTTATCCTAGGATTTGCATGGCACTGACTTATTTATCCTAGGATTTGCGCGGTACTGACTTATTTACCCTAAGATTTGCGTTTTACTGTCTTATTTATCCTAGGATTTGCATAGTACTGACTTATTTATACTAGGATTTGCATGGTACTGACCTATTTATTTTTATATAGAGGTTGTCAAGCGTACCCATCTGCGGCTCTGATTCGTGGTAATTGATTGTATGTTTTATTAACAGGGCCATGAACATTTCTCGAAAAGAATTTTGCCCCAATTTGTTACAGTGACTTATGTGCGCGTCTGTAGTTCTGCTTCATGGTTATTGGCAGTGTGTCTGTGTTAAGGGAAGTCTCTGATTTGACTGGGCCAATCACAACAAGGTTACTGTAATACCACATGCCTGTGATTTGTGGTTAGGATCCCAAGAGATGTGGGAGTTGAAACATCCAATGACGGACTGTGAAGCGGAACTGCAAATGTGCACATAAGGACTGATACAAACTGGGGCAAAATTATTTTCGCGAAAATTTCGTTGTCCTAATTATTAACTCTCAGCGTAAGAGCCAGTGATTTGTGGTAAAAGGAATTCTGCAACAATTTGTTTAAATGCCTTACGTGAACATATTCGTGGTCGTTGATTGAAGTTTTAAGGACGCCGGCGTCTCGGGGTCCTTATACCCGTAAATCACAGACGTGTGGTATCGCAGTAACATTGTTCTGGTTGGTGCAGTCAAATGAGCCACGCCTCTGCCCTATTATATTCTGCCAATAACCACGAACTAGAGTTGCAGCTGTGTGTACGCAAGGAATTGAAACAAATTGTTGCAGAATTCTTTCCACCAAAAATCACTGACTCTACTCAACTTGTTCGGGTTTTACCAGCTAGGCACAGAGTATGTTATCACAGAGACCATGTTCAAGCTGTCACAGTCACATCAGGGACGCCGCTGCATAAAGGCACGCTGCCAATAACCATGAAGCACAGCTTCAGATGTACACATATAGACCTACTAAGGTACTTAAGGAAAGTGGTGCAAAAAATTTTCCGCAAAAATCAGGGGTCCCTAATGATAAGGGAATGTAACAAACCCATTACAATATTAAGGGCACCGCCTACCCGCGCGTAAGAGGCGTCAAATGCCGCGTCGCTTCAACGAGCCAAGTTTCCTGCCGAACGGTTTTTACTATATGACATTAAGTGGAGACCATATAATTTTATTGTTTGAAAGTCTGCAACTAAGTGTAGTGCAGGTCGCAATCTGAGTTTCACATACATCCGAATAGTACATTTTGGAATACGGAAATTTGAAAAGGCCGTTTTTAGGCAAGTTGGAGGGCTTAGAAACAACACATAAAAGTTCGTGGCCAAAAGAACCGCAGCGTATGCTATGTTATGTATAGGAAAGTGAAGTTTAGTCTGCTACCAAATGATTACGCAAATTTCGCATGTCTCTAGTTATTACGTGGCAATACGTCTGTTATTTGTGGGTGGAACCTCAACACACATGAAGCTTAAAACAGCCAATCACTGACCATGAAGCACAGCTGCAGATGTGCACGTAAAGCAATAAAACAAAGTGCGGCAGAAATATTTAAAATCATCATCTCTGCCTATAATTCGTCACAACCTTAATTTACTAAACGAAAATGGATAATTTTAAACAACGAGGTGACACAGCCCCGTACCTCGTTAAAGTCCCGTAAAACCAGACTGTTCACTATAAAGTGAGCACTGCTTAGGTTTATCTTTCAACCATTTTGCAATCACCTTTCATATATTTATCACGAAAACTTCCCTCAAACTAAACAAAAAAAAAAAAAAAAAAAAAAAAAAAAACCAGTAAACGTTTCATCACTCTCAAAACTTAGACCCTCAATAAAGTACAGTTTTTGGATCTTGTAAATGTTGGAGTGTGTTCAGTTTGACGTGAAGAACAGACTATACCACCTTCGGTCCGCACGCCTCCCTGGCCAGCCATCCGCGAACATACACATGCGGATTTATAGCAATATTTCTTAATAAGGCACAAGACTTTTCTGATTATCCAACATAGGCCCTACTTAATAAAACTGAACTGTATGACAAGCGTGACACCAGAGTAACAAATCACGTCCACATGCCCTCAGTAAAATTAAAATTGTGCACAACAGTGCCAGGGGCGTCATTTCAGGTTTTTATTGGGGGGGGGGGGGGGAGGGAGCAAGATTTCTTTTGGCGACAGTGACCTTGTTGCATCTTTTTTATTAATTAAACATGTATAAATTAGAAACTATAATAATAAAACTTCAGTTTTATGTGCTTAAGTTAGCATTACTTAAATAACAAAATACAAAAAATATATTTTACACACTTAAAATTCTAAATCCAGGGCGGGGGGCATTTGCCACCCCCCCCCCCCTGAACCACCGAATGACGCCCCTGAGCAGTGCCCTACTTCGGCAGTCACATTTTTTCACAGACTCCGAAAAGTCTTAATTTCATAAGAAATGCTTTTTTCTTAAGCCCAAAACCTATTTTAAATAAAATGTAGTTGGAAGGACTTCCTTCCAACACATACTTTCTTCTCAGTAGAGGGATACTTAAGTCATACGCACTTCAATAGTGCACTAACATTGTTAGTATACTGTAAGGCTTCTCCTTTGTTTTGTTGTTTCAGACATGGTCCACACACTACACTGGTGATATAGTTGATGTAGAAAAGAAAATAACGAAGAGCAAAGACTCATGAAATAGTTTACTTCTGCTTTAACATAAAATGTAATAATAATAAATGTGTACATTTATATTATGTACCTTATAACATCATAGGCGGGATTTGGGGATGGCACCACCCCCCTTTTTTTTTCACCCCAATATTTGTGATCAAAACAAAAATCTATTTACCCTCCCTTTTAGCTATACTACCTCTCCCAACAACTTGGCGCCATATTGCACATTGAAATACAAATTTTCCTGAAAGAAACATCCCCGATTCCACCGCTTTATTGGCTGGATTGATTTTACTTTATTTGCCAACCCAACCAAAATGCCGAAGTCCCGCCCATGCTTACATGACTTGTCCAATATCTCTGCACCATTATGTACGAGAAAGTGATTAGAGGATGCAATAAAACAACAAATGTCGCTCTGGGGCATGTCGAGAAAGTGTGTTCGGCTTTTTGACTCTGTGTGCGCCGAAAAGTTGGGAAGGAGGGGGGGGGGGGGGACTGGTCGTGTGTGCATGGTACTATACACTCTAGATAACTCATTCATGTGACCACATATCGAGGTCATGGCCGAGTTGTCTGACGAGGACATCCTTCCACCCAGCCCCCTCCCTCCTATTATTTTCCCCACATCACTGGCTCGAAGGAACTAACTAGGCCACAAGGGTAAAGGTGGGATCACTATTGATAACATAACAGCATAGAACATAGGTCGTTCGCACAAGAAATAACCTCCATGTATTCTTACCCACCGAGTCACAACACTAAAGAGTTTTCGTGCGCATAGAGATCCAGACATAGGAAATATGATACTTTATTTCTTGTGCATACGCACAGAACAGCAACCAATCACAGTAAAGGATTTTGTGAATGTCCGCCATGTTGGTTTAACCTCCAAAAATACACGAGAGCAAAACAAACCTAGAATAAGACATTTTTATATTAAAAACTATGTTTCTATAATGGAAATAATGTTTTACGTTCCACAGTTAATAGAAACTTTGTGTATTTCATTTAATCTCCAAATACGATTACACTTCAAATATGTTTCAATGGCCTTCGATTAACTTTTTAGATAGCAAAGAATATTTCATATTCATCGAAAAAAAAAATGCAATTGGCTAAACATGACACTCAGAATCCAATTGAGAACTAATTTTGCAGTAGGCATTTGGTCGTGCACAGTTTTTACTGTTACGTTATATGTTTTGTGCTTATTTATTTTTATTTTATTTATTTATTTAACAAATTATACGATTGTAACAACAGCAGAGTGCCTTAAAGCTACTGCTTTTTAATTGTGAATCAAACTTAAACACTAAACAGTTGATTGTTCGTAAGACGTAATCCCAGCCAAAGATACAAAGCGTAGAATAACTGAACGCAAGACATTTAAATAATTTCCTTCTAACATAATTTTCAGCGAATTAACCCCCGAAATCACAATTACCCCGAAACCACTCAAAGTCAAGTCTCTACCCCCCCCCCCCCCCAATAGTCCAAGGCGTGCGCAGGATTTGAGTAGCGGTGGTGCAAGATTACACAACATCCTTTACGTGAGACGCCAAAAAAAATATTTAAAACAAAAAATCATATTAATGGCAGAACAACTAATGAGAATAATAAACTTATTGAATTAAGATCAGTTATTTTCTGTAAGTCGGCTGGGAAACAATGTTCCAGAAATACTGCAGTGAATTTAGATATTTTGTGTAATTATTTCTGCTCGTGGAAAATACCGAAATAAGACGTAAAATTTTAAAGGTTGTGCCAAGGCACCTGTGGCACCTGCCTTGCGCACACCTATGCTGTCAGTCGCTGATACTTTAGAAACTAGCATTTCATTATGTTAAACGTGAGCAACACCTAACATATAATTAAAAGTGCATTTTCTAATTACCACCTCGACTCCACAACGGTCTTAAGGGGCCCGCCTCGTGGCACATGTGTTTGTGTGAGTGAGGTTTGGTGCTAAGGGCGACGTCGTATGGGCCATACAACGGTGCGTCGCCTCTACGCTTAAGGCGTGCAGTCTTCGCGAAAAAACTAATTTCCTATGGGACTTTAAGTGGTGACCCTATTGTTTTTTTACGAAATCACTTTACTAAATTCCAAAGCACTTCCCTTAAGTGGTTTCACATGTATTCGGCTAGTATATTTTCCGCTATAGCAGACTGAAAACCCCGTTTTAACCCATTTTGACGTGCCCTAAAAGGGGATTTCTAATACGTGTGTTGTCTTGAAAGTACTTAAGGACAGTCGTCTGAAGTGTGTGTTCTTTTCGTAGAGAAACGGCGTGAACACACGTGTATTAGTTTCGGTGTAAAACTTTTTCTTCAAACACTCACAGGCCAGGACGCGACCCCAGTCACTGAGGTGGGTAGCGTATCTCTGGGTCCTGCCCAGCCTCGTGTTATGTTGGTAACGTAGCGTGTGTTTATAGTCGCTCCCCTGGACGAGGTGGTGACGTGGGGAGGACACGACATCGGGCCGGAGCTCTGGTTGGAGTGGCACGCGCCGTCCAAGAATAGGCGGATTCCCTTAGACGTCACGAGGACGTCCCTAGTTTCCATACACGACGTAGCAAGTCAGTCAGCTGAGGACGACATCCTCCCTTCCTGGAACATTGTCGTGACGACGTGTTTCTGCACCGAGATCCTGTCTGCGTCCCTCTACTCTACCCTGGTCGAGCTTCTATACGTTGTTCGGGGTCAAGTCGCCACTTTTCAGCCCATAATTACTTTTTTTCATTTCACATAATTTTTGGTGAGCGGGATTTTGGTTAGCACGTTAACATCGAGGTTTTCAGCGCTAGTGAAGGGTGACATGAGGTGAGTATGGAGCAGCGCCGGAATGAAAGGGCGGGGGAAACGGGAGATCCCCGAGAAAACCCGCCGACCAGCGGCATCGTCCGGCACGAGGGCTGACCCTGCCGGGAATCGAACCCGGATCGCCTTGGTGGGAGGCGAATGGTCTGACCATTCGGCCACCGCAGCCCCGTAATTTTTAGTTTCTTGTCACATTTAAACTTAAACAAAGCATCCTAAGTAGCCATCACAGTTTATAGATTGTATCGTACTCAAAAATTAGTGCCCGAGATCAAAATAAATATTACATTTTTATTATTATTCTACAAAAGATGGCAAGGGCGCAGCCAGAAGGGGGAGGGTATCGGAATATACATCCCCCCTCCCTTAAATGAAAAATTAACTACTCGAAGATAAAATTAGCAGTGTTACATTCACAACTTAAGCACAAAAACTGCTTAATTTGCATCATTTTGCACATTGAAATCGAACATTTTCCGGGGAACGACCTCCGGGCCCCCCGCTTCATGGCGTGTGATCGACGTCCCCTTATTATGTTGAGATAATTCTCAAGTTTGTATCCACCCCCCTCCCGGACAGAAATCCTGGCTACGCGCCTACACAAAGTTCTTACTGTATAGCGAACCGCACATAACAGAAGGTTTCGCGAAAAATAATTTTGCCCCAGTTTGTTTCAGAGCCTTAAGGCCTTCTTACGGAGTTTTGCAGTGATTTCGAAAATATTTCTTTTATTGCTACCTAATACTCATATCACAATTTTGCTGCACAGTTTTTACACTTATATATTATAATTTATAGCTGAATTTTTTTGTAGAATTATACTGAACGGTTTTTTAGATTTCATTACCCAAAGTACCACGTTTTTCGTCGTGAAAATAAGCAAAAATGAAGGAAATTATTTTTTTGCTGGCGAATGGTACATTGTTTTAAAAAACGCGTCCACAGTATTGTGCATCGTGTGATTGCACATTGACTCAAAATTTTTCAAAACTTTTGGTTAAAAAATACTTTAGTTATTGGCACCAGTCTGAAAAATAAACTCGGGAACAAGCCCTTAAGTGCATATCTGCAGCCGTGCTTCATGGTTATTGGCATCGTGTCTATGTGACGTGGCGTCTCCTATTTTACTAAGTCAGTCACAATAATAAGGTTACTGCATCACAACACGTACGTGGTTTATCGATAGATCTCAAAGACTCGTGGCAGAACATCGGCCTATAAACCAATATCGGACAGCTTGCGCGATCTTGTGAGAACTCTGTTAAAGCCACTAATTATTAATGGAAATAATTATGCACCAACTTCAAAACATGACGTGCACGTTCACAGCTCAGCTTCATAGCCAGTTATGGGTGTTGTTTTTTTTTTGTTAAAAAACTGTTCAACGTATTGCAGGAACGTTATTGTAATTGGCTCAGTCAAATGAGATACGGCTCTCCACATAGACACGCTGCCAATAACCATGAAGCAGAACTGCATATGTGTACGTAAGGCACTGAAACAAATTGGGGCAAAACTCTTTTCGCGAAAATCATAAGTCCCAAGTTATTGGGACACGTAGCTGTCAAATTTTACCCAAGTTAAACGAAACAAAATCATAACTTTAATAATGGCAATACACTAATAACTAGAATTAAAACGTTATCTGAAAGATAACTGACAATGACTTGTATGTATTCTTTCTCCCGACTGTACATTCCTCCGGGACAGCTGCAATTAACCCTGCCTCGCCTGTAAACTACTAGCACTCATGCCAGGCAAGTGGACACTGTGCAAGTGTTACCAACTTAATAATATGTTGTTACGCCAATTCCTACTCTAATGTGCGTGCGACAAAAAAAACTACTGCAGTGACACCAACTTAAAACTTTGTACTCTATAACTCTCGCAATTTACGAACAGTGAACTGTCCGTTAGCGATGTGCCGTCTATAACAATATTTGCCAACATTTGCGAAGCAAAAAGGAACGGAAACCTACTATACCAGCACCACCAACTTTGCAAGATTGCCAACAGTCGCCTGACAATTAGACGGGGAATTTAAGATAGCAATCTGCATCTTAAACAAATACAATTAATTACGAAATAAATGAACACATTGCCTTAAGAAAGAAGACGGCACATAGTGAAAAATAATGATAATAAACGGTTCTATGGCTCCTTGAAGGATTAAAGTCATATATACGAACACACACACAGGATATCTGACAGAAAAAACTATAGAAAGCACACCACGCGAATACTGAAAAAATGTTAAGTGACAAGATATGTTCGACATTTTACGTGCACAATGTGGGAACACTGAATGGGGATAGTCCCCTCTTGCGCCTCATGTGCACGTGTTATTTTATTTATGTTATAGCCTGTCTTGTAAAGAATTACACTTTTGGACTGTTGTGTTGATATTTATTTTTACAGCTGTTTCCATGAAATAAGCAGTGATTTCCTCTGCCACAAGGACGTTTGCACAAACACACTTACTTAGCTGGCTCTCAAACTGTGCAATTTATCAAAATTAAAAGTAATTTCTTGTAGAAATTGTTTCACATAATAGCCTTCAAAACTGTCAAAAAATTGAATTATTTCGTGAGACAGACTATAGACCTACGTCATGTCTGGTCTGCTCGGAATTTTAATCTGCGACCATAATATGCAGCTTAGGAAGGTTAGAACAGTTCAGATATGTGTGGAGCTCAAGAGAGGACTAATTACATTTTACATAGAAAATGTCGTCGTACAACATTTTGCCACAAATATTTCCTTTTCCAATTTAGGCCAGGATTTGCGTGATGTGCTTCTTATGCGTTTGTTTCTCGACAGCCTGTGTCAAGGTTAATTCTACTAGGTTAGAAAGAGAATGTGTTTCCTTATGGGAGACTTTGGCTCAGGGAAAATTTCTGCCACTGGTTTCACTGCTATCGCCAAGGGACCAGGAAAATACGAAACTGTAGTACAATTTAATTTAAATAGGCTTGGAAATGACAGAAGTCATTTAACTTAACATTAGAGTGAAAATAAACCAGTTTCGAGTTTTAAATTATCAAGTTAACGCAACTTGAAATTCAGGAAAGCTCTGCGATTTGTCAGTTTGCACCCTTTAGCGACACCAGCGCTCAAGCGGCAGAAATTTTCCCTGTGCCAAACTTTTAACACTGATCTTCCTAACCTTAGTAGAGTTAACCTAACCTGTACGAATATCTATAGAGGGTTGTGGGAAGTGTTAAGCCCACCGCACACGGAAATATATCACATACGGGCTTTCCCACTTGGAGCTGCACGGGTTCGTCTGCTGGAAATATCGAAGATGCTATAAGGATCTAGATGGAGCATGTCACCAGGAGTGTGTAACCAAACAAACGCTTGACGTAGCTAGGAACAATATGGCCGACTAATTAAAAAATTCAGGAAATATTAATTAGGAGGTGTGTAAACAGAGTTAAAATATAGAGTTTTCAACCTAAAACATCAATTAAAGAGCATAATACATTAATTTACCTTTAAAAATACCAGTTTGATTTATACTTTTAATGTTAAACCAATATTACCGCTGGCTAATTTGATGACCACTTCCTCCCTCTTGGCTTCACTCCCCTCGCCGTCATTCCAAACGTATGCTACCCCAATGGGAAATATCGCTGTCTACGTGCAGTGCTACTAGCTTGTTTATGGGTTTTTCTTAATAGACATGGTGCTATTTTCGCTACGTGTCCATTAACAGCCAATGAGAACGAAATACATTATCACGCGACTCGTCGTTTGCAGTTTCCTCCTGTTCCCTTACATTTCGGTGGGCAACGAATTATAAACGTGAACAGTATACATAAACCTGGGGTTTATCATGGATAAAACGTGTATTTATGCTGTACGGCAGTAACAAATATGTTATCCTTCACGCATGTAAACCAGTACTGTGTACAGTGAATAACTCATCGAGGTTGCAGTACTGCCATTTTATCAGCTCATTTCGAAGCTCTTTGACAAAACACGTACGGAAACTGGTATAGTCTCACTATAAACTGAGCACTCGGCAGAATTCGTAATTGATTAAAAATATGGTTTATTGCGTCAACAGGAGTTAACTTATGAGAGTGTTGAAACGTTTACACTTTTTTTAGTTTCCGTAAAGTGAAGTTACTTTGCAACCTCCTCCCCCCGGGTAACTCTGCACAACCCCGTTGATTTCTTTTTAAATACATATTGGAAAACACTATTTACAGTAAAGTAATGTCGTTTATGACTGCTGTGTAAGGTGAAAGTTTAATACCTTTAAGGTGATGCTAACAGTTATTTTGAACGAAAAATTGTGGTGTAATGTTACCCCATAATATGACAAAGTACACGGAAGTTTTCATATTAAAAATAGTACAGATAGCTGCAAAACGGCCGAAAGAAAACTGAGCACTGAAAAGAACTTGTGAATAATTAAAAATGTGATTTGATGGGCCAGTAGATGTTAACTTTTGAGTGTTTTGAAATAGTTATACTGGTTTTGTTTAAGTTACAGAGAAGTTTAGTTATTAAAAACAGTAACGATGGTTGCAAAATTGCTGAAAGGAAACTGAGCACTGAAAAGAACTTGTAAATAATTAAAAATGTGATTTGATGGGCCAGTAGATGTTAACTTTTGAGTGTTTTGAAATAGTTATACTGGTTTTGTTTAAGTTACAGAGAAGTTTAGATATTAAAAACAGTAACGATGGTTGCAAAATTGCTGAAAGGAAACTGAGCACTGAAAAGAACTGTTAAATAATTAAAAATGTGATTTGATGGGCCAGTAGATGTTAACTTTTGAGTGTTTTGAAATAGTTATACTGGTTTTGTTTAAGTTACAGAGAAGTTTAGATATTAAAAACAGTAACGATGGTTGCAAAATTGCTGAAAGGAAACTGAGCACTGAAAAGAACTTGTAAATAATTAAAAATGTGATTTGATGGGCCAGTAGATGTTAACTTTTGAGTGTTTTGAAATAGTTATACGGGTTTTGTTTAAGTTACAGAGAAGTTTAGATATTAAAAACAGTAACGATGGTTGCAAAATTGCTGAAAGGAAACTGAGCACTGAAAAGAACTTGTAAATAATTAAAAATGAGATTTGATGGGCCAGTAGATGTTAACTTTTGAGTGTTTTGAAATAGTTATACTGGTTTTGTTTAAGTTACAGAGAAGTTTAGATATTAAAAACAGTAACGATGGTTGCAAAATTGCAGAAAGGAAACTGAGCACTGAAAAGAACTTGTAAATAATTAAAAATGTGATTTGATGGGCCAGTAGATGTTAACTTTTGAGTGTTTTGAAATAGTTATACTGGTTTTGTTTAAGTTACAGAGAAGTTTTGATATTAAAAACAGTAACGATGGTTGCAAAATGGCTGAAAGAAAACTTAATGCAGTGCTGACATTATCGTGAACGGCCTATAGTTTGGGACCCTGTTTTTTCGCTAAAAGAATTTTGCCCCACTTGGTTTCAGTGCCTTACGTGCACATCTGCAATTCTGCGTCATGGTTATTGGCAGCGTGTATGTGTGAAGAGCCGTATCTCATTTGACTGAGCCAATTACAAAAACTTTCCTGCAACACCACACGTCTGTGATTTGCCGGTAGAATCTCAAGACTCGTAACAGTTAAATATCCAATCGCTGACCACGAAGCATAACTGCAGATGTGCACGTAAGGCAAGGAAACAAAGTGAGGCAAAATTCTTTTCGCGAAAAACAAGGGTCCCTACCTATAGTCAGAGGCACGATTATTTCGCGTATTGATTCTAGGTCAGGTTGAACGACAATAACGTATACTTCACTACTTCTGTGATGAGACGAGAGCGGTTTTAACACACATTTGACGACTGCAAGCCAGTTATAAATAAGGAAACAAGTCGTGGGGATATCACGTGCTACACCTTTGTAATGTTAGAAGCCAATGGATATTGGACAGAACTGAGAAGTCTAGGTTGTTACCAGACGAATCTACATATAGTAAATATGGTTACGTGTGGTGGTGGGCTTCATGGGCGTATCCAGGGGGTGGTTTTGGGGGGTTCAAACCCCCTTAGAAATGTCAGTTTCCTTATCTAGGAATTATATTGTACATTACAAAAGGTAGAGTATTCTACAGCAACAACCAAAACGTTAATAAGAAATGTTAACATTACATTTAGATACGTCAGACACACAGATGACATTGAAACCCCACCAGAAACTATTCCTAGGTCCGCCCATGGGCTTTACACAGTGTGAAGGCAAGGTTTGACGTGGTGCGGGTGTGGTAACTGTAACTCCGGCAGACAGACAGCCACGTGTGTTATGTTGTATGTGTGGGTGGGGGGAGAGGGTGGTAGGGGGAGGTAGGAGGTGCCAGTTAGGGTGATGGCTGGCTTCCTGCACGCTGCTACTCCCAGGACCTTGCCAGCCTACTGCATCACACTCAACACACACACTAGTATAGGTCGTTCGAGATAAACTGAGCACTAACAATTTAACCTTCGAAAGATATCATAAGTCGTCACTGCATATAATTCAACATTAAG
The DNA here is from genome assembly GCA_003012365.1 of Medauroidea extradentata. Taxonomy (NCBI): domain Eukaryota; kingdom Metazoa; phylum Arthropoda; class Insecta; order Phasmatodea; family Phasmatidae; genus Medauroidea; species Medauroidea extradentata. The sequence continues at coordinate 21,185 of PNEQ01060502.1, read as the reverse complement.
AGGGCGTGGTACATAACGCAACGCTAAAAGCGTTAATCTATAACTGTAGGTTTCTTGAAGCCATTTTACGAAAACTAAACAATAGCCATCCTAGACAATAGTTTTAGCCAACGTTTTAAACAAAGTTGTTTCTAGAGCTACGAACTTCTGAGGCAAAATCTCTGACGCCGGAACCTCGTACATTTAACTGCGGCGCAAGAGATCACGCGTAACTAACGAATTAGTAATTCTGAATAAATATTTACTCATAAAGTTGGCAAATACCATTATCTAGGATTGTCAGTGAATATTTTATCCATATTGGCTTCGAAAAAAGCGTAGAAATCAATCTATGTTTTTAGCGTCTGTTTATATATATATATATATATATGTATATATATATATATATATATATATATATATATATATATATATATATATATACATACATATATATATACATATATATATATTTCTTTTTTCCACTCACTCTTAACTCTAGTTGCATTACTGCTTGTGTGGTTGGCAGTTAAATTATGCAATATACAGTAGTTCCGTGTATTCTCCTATTTAAATACAGCACGGAAACCAAATCAACTGCAATCGACTTAATTGTATTTCATACAATTAATAAACATTTTTAATCAAACAGGATCGATTCCTACTGACAGCACAATATATCTTGCAGGCGCAAACATCAAGTGACGTGTCCAGAGAGGTTAGACATGTCCCGTCGTAAACATGGAGGTATTAGTCTATGGAGCGGCATCTGTCGTACATTTCAATGGTAATCGTGTGAAGCCGATCATTTTCCAACATTTTCGGACTGCGCATGCGCAGGACGTTATTTTTCATGAGTCGCCATATTTTGGGTGGTAAAATAATAGCAGAAAGCAATGTAAGTATGTAATTTTTTTACAAAAATTCGCGCAAATTCTTTATTTGAATCGTACACAACAGTTTACAATTGCTTCAGAAATATATATATATATATATATATATATATATATATATATATATATATATAAAACGAATTAGCTCTCGCTGTGTGTATGTACTTTATAAACTTGATGAATTTAAATAAAAGTTTCGTACCTGTACAAAGATAATCCTCCGCAACGATCGAATCTGTTTGTAAGGCCAAGAGCTGCACAAACTTTCACCACAATGTGTAGTTAACAAAAAACTAAAATATTTTCATTCAGCTCAATGCTATGTTTACATGTTTTTGCCAACACTAGCTCTATCCTTGTCTTTAAACGTCGTCTGTTGGCCGGCTTCAAATTTGCTCAAAGGCTTCCACTCCATAGACTAATACCTCTATGGTCGTTAGTCGTTCCGCGCGGAGAGATACGAATTGGCTAAAATAGAAACTTAGCAGGGTTTTTATGAGTGCTCACTTTATCCCGAACAGCCTATAACACATCCTGTATATACCACACACTGTTGGAGAAAAAATCCGATTGAAATATGGCAGTGACGGAGAGAGAAATTTATACTTTAAAGTTATCCAACCCACTCCTCCACTGTTACCACAATTTTTTTATCGCATGTAAAATATTGATTTATTGACTCAATTTTAAGTAAGATATTTTATAATTGAATCTAGTGGTACTGTCTCAGATTTGAAAACTTAGTTAAATTTATTTTTTCCTTCTAATGCACAAGTCATTTGTATTATTTATCTCATTCTTGTTTGTTGAATAACTTATCGGTAGAGGCAGGAAAATATCGCGAATTAAATAACCTGCATGTTAGAATAAACAATCCCATACATACTCAAGCCCCGACCATTTGTCCAGCAGCTGCTGCTCGATGGAACAGTAGACAATTAACGATTAGACAAGGCTTGAGTATGAATAGGACAATGGATTCTAACATGAGGGTCATTGAATTCGCGAAATTTTCCTGTCCCTACTTATCGATAATGTATGCTGTAAGCTACGAGTATGTTCCAGTAATTATGTTGGTTTTCATTTAAGTTTTGTTGTAGCTTGTCAACTAATTTTATTTCAATCATGTCAATTTTATATACTTAATTACTATTTTATATTGTCTCTAGTTACATTTCTTAACTCATTTTATTGCTACCTTTGTGCATTTGATATTTGTTTTAAATTGGTTAAGTGTAAGAGAAGGCATTTTAACCTTAACTTCGCCTAAAAATTAAAGACGAAATAACTAAATAAACTGCAGTATTACCTACGCAAAAATCTGTTCTTAAAACCTATATGATGGAAATAAACTCGTATTTTCATTTCAATGTACATGTTTTCCTATGCACATGTACACAACTACACATTACACAATTTAACAATCTTTACGCTTTAAAATAACTTGAATGGCCTTTTTTATTTTCAGTCAGATTCAGTACCCTTTCATTATTAATAAAATTAGCCTTTTCAAAGCGAAACTACTTCAACTGCCCTTACTTTCTAAAACTTTCGCGTCTCTGATATGCCGCCCTGAGCACATGCCCCCCCCCCCCCTATTTTATCTCCCTTGATGCGGCACTGGGTTACTTTTCTTAAGCGCATGTGGAGGTGTTGTCGGAGATTGCTCTCTTCTCTACGGAAACAAAAGCAGGGCTAGGTTGGTACGTCTGCGTGCCACGCCCTGCTCGCATCTGGTATGGAGCGCCACCTAACTGCTGGTGTTAACAGTAATGCCACTTTATTTAGAGTTATCGTAAACTTTGACTCATTTTGAGGTAACTTTAACCCCATATAAAAATAGTTTTGGGGTCATTTGGAGAATACATACATAATTTGAGCCTAGTGTTAACAAATACATTTAATTTATTCAGATAAATTTAGAAATTTTCTTCACCGAATCAAACAAAACCAAAATTTCGGGCGGGGTAAAGCCCTCCCCTCCCCCGGGAGGGGGATTAAAAATGCCCCAAGTTTACGGTACACAATTGTAAAAGTTCATGTTTACATATAGTGGGGTCATAATTTCGAACATGTTTTTTTATTATTACCAGCTGTACCCGACAATGTGCTGAAATGCTCCCTATATTTTCACAAAATGTTTTGGGCCTGGCCCTTTTCCGACAAACACCTTTGCGGACAGACGCACAACTCACCAAAGAATTTTTTTCCCTAATTTTTTTTGTTCCCGTTCTACCCTTCCCCTTTACCATCGCCAAGTTACAAACATTTTCTTCGGCAGAAAGCTTTGCACCCATCGTAATAGGATGAAAGGTATAAGTTCGCATATAAGACGAACAAACATACATTTTTGTGTAGTAATATTTAATGTGATAATTGTTGACGAATTAAAAATAAACTATGTCGCAAAAAACAAAGCAAGCACTGCGGCGTGATAAATTTGAATTTCGCGCCGTCACGGCTGAGCCATCAGCAGGCCAGATAGGGCAGTCTCAAACGATACGTGTCCGGTATTGTTGCCAACTGTATTTGGCACAACTGCAACCGCACGTCCGCTTCCTGTGCGACACGTCATTTGTGAAGGCTATGCTGTTTAGCTGCTACTGGTTTTGCGATTATTATTTTAATTTAAACAAAAAAGAGATATAAAAATTCTATCTTGCAGTTTTATTTGAAATAGTTTTTGCCATGATAGCTTTTTTATATTATTATTATGAAATTATACTGTTTCCACTAAAGAGTTAACTAACCAGAATTTATTTAATGACATAATTAGCTAAAACCATAGTATTTACTGCCTTAAAAGATCAACCAAAATGGAGAAGACGATTTTAAACAAAACTGCCAGACATATTTTTGATATCTGCTCTCGTTTAAACGTAACAAATTAATATCTCTAAATATGTAGAAACTAGAGAGCATGGCTTAAGGGTCGCCCCGACAGAAAGAATTCACGAGCAAACACTATGAGTTTCAGTTTACACGGGGAAAGAGAATTAGAAAATACGGGAATAGTAACGAATTTAATTAAATCATAAACTATATTGGCATTTGGTTTCTATACAGAATGTATCAGTACAGAGGTTGCAAACTTTCAGGAGAGATATAGTACAACCAGAAGATAGGAAACCACATCGCAATGCATGGTGGGAAACACTTTCCTGGCGCGGTTGTGACGACACAGAACACAAGAAAGAAATAACATGAACAAGAGGAGAAAACATTCATTATTCTTAATACAGCAAAAAAAAATCTACATAAAGAAACATCGATCGTCATCGCCAGCCAAAGACTTCGCCGCATTTGTACTGTATTATGTTTTCTCCTCTTCTATGTGTCCTTTCTTTCTTGTGATTTGTGTGCGCCGGCAATTTACAGCGTGTTAGGGGAAATTTTTTTCCATTAATAGGGCGTGGTACATGCTAGCTAAGAGCATTAATCTATAACTGTAGGTTTCTTGAAGACAATTTGCGAAAATTAAACAATAGCAATCCTAGACAACAGTTTAGCCAACGTTTTAAACAGAATAGTTTCCAGTGTTACGAACTTCTGAGGCACAATCTCTGACGCCGGAACCTCGTGCATTTAACTGCGGCGAAATAGATCACGCGTAACAAATTAGTAATTCTGGGTAAATATTTACTCATAAGTTGGCAAATACCATTAGGATTGTCATTGAGTATTTTATCCATGTTATATTCGAAAGAAGCGTAGAAATCAATTGATGTTTTCAGCGTTTATTTTCTGTCACGCATCACATCTGAACTTTTAACGTATACTTAATCCGCAATCAGTCTAGCAATTTTTTTTAATATTCTTAATTTGCTGCGGCTTAAATATACCGTAAAAGTTTACCTGCAATACTTTCACTGTAGCGCAAGGTAAATATAATTGATATTATAATATCAAATTTCACATTTTCCTTCTCAGAATTTCATAAGAGCGAAAAATAAAATAATTCAATATGGTGACTAATGACGAGCCGTAACGATGAGTTTAATCAAGCTCTTCTTACAAGCTCCCTAGTCCTGTCAGTAGTGGCTCGACGCCATGGTGCTGAGAGAAGTTTCTTGGAGTAGAGTTGTCAGTACTGTGGTCCAGGGCGAGGGGCGCCAATCACCGACTATATGACCCACGACCCCTAGTGACGTCACCGCCCACACATCAGCACCCGGCCACAACTATGTAGTCCCCGCCCACTACTCTAGCTGTCACAACGTATCTTCTGGATGGGATCACAGTACGTACACGACAGAGCATTGTAGTCCATAGTATACCCGCCGTACGGTAAGTTAACACTTTTAGAAACGAAGTGTTGAAAAAAAAATTACTAGGAATACTTCCGTTATTACCACACAACTATGTCAGCAAATGAATAAACAATACTATGAGATAATTAAATTAATTTATTTTTTATTGTTACTCGTCCGCGAGTATGAAAATTGTTCGTAATAATTATTTTAAAAGTGAGTTAAACACGTATATTACACGATATAGTTGGAGGATGGTTGTGTTGGCATTGTTGTCGTAGAAATAGTTCTTCTGTATATTATGATAAAATACTGAAGAACATTCAATGCGATATGTGCATAATGTGTTCATTTTCAGGACATGAAATACAATGTATATATACGTTCAGCATATATGACAATATTCTATAGGTAACGTAGTTAGTGGCGGCGGATGAACAATGTACGTCGGCCTGCAGTGCGGCCTCTGCTTCATGGTTGGCAGAACGTATTACTGCAGAGGCGTGGCTTATTTGACCGTACCAACAGGAGCAAAGTTACTGAGACACCACACCTGTAATTTGCTGGTAGAACCCTAGACGCTGAGAGTTACAAACATCCGATCACTGACATAGTGCTGATATAAGTGGTACTTGATGTGATACTTACATCCATGCTTAAGTACAGTTTTCAATTCATAGTGCTAGAAATAAGTATTGCTTTTTGTGACCGCGTTAAGTAATGCTTCATGAAGTATTACTTCAAATAAGTACTGCTTAATATGTATTCACAGTCACAAAATAAGTGCTACTTTATCCACAAGTATTCATAATCAAATAAGCATTGCTTACACAAGCATATAAGTAGTACTTTATCAAATCTGCACCTTATGTGACTTAAGAAAAGGATTTGTATGCAAGAAATAGGTTATGTAATGGATTCCTTCCTTCACATTGATATTTCATTCCACATATTTAACGAAAAAGAGGCATTTAAAAAGTTACGCATAAATCGTACATGGGAAAAAACGGAAAAATTAAAAATTCAACAGACACAGGTACGTAAACATAACCTCATTTCTTAACATTTATTCAAACACTTTCTTCGTGTTTTGGTTACTTAAAGTATTTTGTATGGTAATCATAACAAAAAAGTGGCTGAATGAAAATGTTAAAATCCACCTATAATAGGCCTAGGCCTATCAAGGTCTACGAACTTTACACCCAGTAAATTTCTACACAGTAACAGCCGTTTCTGTTAGGACCTTCTTCTAAAAACAAGAATAATAATAATAATATTGTAATTGAAGTGAACGAAATTTAGCGTCGCCTATAACCTAAAATACATTTTCGTTAAGTGGAAGCATGCCAGGTTGGAAGCTGACAGAAAAATAATTATGTGACCAAAACGTTCAATTTTAGTACACAAGATCGTTCACTTTATCTCATCATACTCGAAATTCGCAAATATGCTAAAGTCTGTTTTGTGATAGGTCATGGTATCAGTTGGTAGGCAAACCACGTCCGACAGGCCGTTTATAAACCGTATTTCAAATGCAGTATGAGATGCGGTCAAGAACATGTTCAGGATATAAGAGCATTTCATTTTAAGTCCGTAACAGACACATTGTTAGGACCAACTTGTAAAAACCAGCATTATATTGACTTCATTGAAGCATACCAACAGGCATTTGTTAACCTATAACTTAAAAAATTTCCGCCAAGCGCAACGTGTACATAGCATTAATTTAGTGTAAGCTTCCCAATTTTGAATCTGACAGAAAGCTATTCATAAGATCACAACATTACAATTTTAGTACACTTGACCACTTCATTCACAAAAATTACGTACATGTGCTCAAAGCCAGCTTTGCGATATGAGGTTATGTTGTCAGTTGGTTAGTAAAACAGGTTCGGCAATAATAAGTGGCATATATGAACGTTAACTTCATCGTAATTTATATTCCTACGCTAAATATCAACTAAAACATAATTAAGTAAAATATTCTAATCAACAAGTATGTAGCACGTGTTCATGCAAAACGTATTTTTCAGCGAGTCGAGTCGTGAATGTAATTTTTTATTTCACAGTTAGCAAACTGCACAGATACAAACATATGTTAACACATTAACTCGTTTTTGACATAAATATTGATATTTAATTCTGAACATGTATTAAAGTAAAAGAAAAATACTTTCAAATGGAATTGGCAATTAAATGTAACCAAATATTCAATTACTTTAGATAAATACCATAATAATAACCAAACTAAGTTGTGTCATGTTCGTACTGATATTGTAGCGATACTTATTTGGTTACTTCGGTACAACTTGACCTATATAAGTAATTCTTGTTTAAGTTTTACTTCGTGAAATAGGCGTTTATGGATTCATTGCTGAAATAAGTATTGCTTAGAGAATAAGCATGACTTCACGAAGTACTACTTATTTGCCGAACAAGCCTTCGACCACGGCCATAGAGGAATTCTAAGACCGTGCCTTCGACTATGAATTCCAGCCTAAAGCCCAGTACACACTATCCTTAATTCTCTTCTTAATTACTTACTTAATTCTGTTTATAAATTTCGATTGCGATTTCATACCAGAATTATGTGGCAAAACTTCTGTGTTGCGTACACACTATCTTTGTTTACTAACATGTTTCAGTAAATAAAGAATAAACAATATATTCGTGATGTTGGTTGCAGTATTCCATAAAGTTAATTGTAAAATTCCCGAAAAATATTTCACAATACAAGACGCATGTGTAATTGCCAAATAAGTGAAACAATCTCGTATTATTTAGGTTTTGTAAATTTCGATGGTATTTTGTTCAGTAGGAAACCAAAATTTTATTTCTATTCAAATGCTATTGGCAACCCTACTTGTGTGCTTCGCAGGTGCGGTGGCTGAAACTGTGCATTGCGCATGCGCGTGAACATACACTGCGATGAAAAATAGGACGGGCTCTGTCTGTGAAATTCAGTACGGAATTCTGTGTAGAATCAGCGTAGTTGCGGTACACACTGTCGCAGTGCTACTTGTAATGAATTTGATACGGAATTCTATACTGAATTATGGCTAGTGTGTACCGGGCCTAAGTCATTTTAATAGTACTTTGAGCTCTCCATCGACAACAAGGGCGGACCCAGCTCTTATTCACACCCTACGCCAAAAATACAGTCGGAGGGTTCTTTTCCCAAAAAAATTTGGATTTCAATATGCAAACTGGTGCTATTAAAGGAGTTTGCAAACTTAAAAAATAATAATAATAATGTACGCTTCCTATAAATCCAATAGCTATTCATAACCACAGGATATAGGAGCAAAATAATTTTTGTAACACTGTTACAAAGCAGAAAAATATTTAATACTTAACTGGCAATTGGCGCGTAGTCTATTGATGCATAATATCGTCCAAATTAAGAAATAATTAGAGATGATGGTTTATAGCCGGAAAACTTGACTGTTTGCTAGATTTCAACACATGTTCGGCTTATCAGAAGATTACTGGCTTTACCTTGTACATGGAGCTGTTACCATATTTGACTGAGCCGATAATAATCTCGCTATTGTAATATTTATTTTTTGATGCCTGTCATTGGTCTGCCGGCAGCTACGTCATGTCAGAAGTATATCCCCGAATCATATATGTAGCAAAAAACTACAGCGTTTTCAAGGCTATGTTGGCACAAAATCTTTTCGCGATATACCATATTTAGAGATGGTGAAATTTCGCGAATTCAATGACGGGCATGTTAGAATCAAATATCCTATGCATACTCAATCTCTGTCTATTCGTTCATTGTCTGATGTTCCACTGAGTAGCAGCGAGTGGACAAATGGTCGGGGCTTGATTATGCATACGATATTTGATTCTAACATGGAGGTCATTGAATTCGCGAAATTTCACCATCTCTAACCATGATCTCTATCGATGCCTGTTATTGGTCTGCAGACAGCTATTTTGTATCAGACTATATAACCCAATCATACATGTCACAAGATACTACAGTGTTTTCAAAGGTATGTTGGGGCAAAAAATGTTCGCGATATACCATCTTTAGAAAGGATGGTAGGCCTACATCGTGAAAATGTTTTGTGATAACATACCCTTGAAAATACTGTAGTTTGTTGCTACATATATGATTCGGTGATAAACTTCTGACACAGCGTAGCTGTCTGCAGACCAATAACAGGCATCAAATATTACAATAGCGGGATTCTTATTGGCTCAGTCAAATAGGGTAATAGCTCCACGTACAAGTTAAAACCAGTAATCTTCTGGTAAGCTGAGCCCAGCAAACAGTTAAGTTTTCCCGCGATTAACCATCATATCTACGTGTAGTGCACAGCGATCGGGCAGGATCATGTTAGCCAGGAATGCCATCGTAGTTATTATTAGCAACTACATACCAGACTAGTCGTATTTCATTAAGCATTGCATGGCCGTCTTTAGTAGAAGGCCGGAGTCTTGAATGTGGCAATGTTGCATCGGAGGCCTGCTGCCGGTCGCTCATTGGCTGCCCTGATCAGTGTAAACGTGTACACGCCACTAAAGCTGCATCTATACACGTTGCAGAGACTAGGGTGGCCAAGAAGTGACAAGCAGCAGGCCCCCGATGCAGTGTTGCCACATTCAAGACTCCGGCCTTCTACTGAAGACGGCCATGACGGTAGGCATTGTCCGATGTAGCATTACACAACGTGATCCAGTCGCTATGTGTTCATATACGAGTTTTTGTTATTCTTAGTGTGAGGGTTGTTATCCCTAAACAATAAGGTGCAATTTTGCAACATCCTATATTAAAAAAAAATAGTAGTATGTACCAATGCCATTGGTTGGCCTACACGCGCGGAAAAAATCTGGAGCCAAGGATCTGTAAAGTTTCCACTGCCAAGAAGCGGAACAGTTATATACAACAGCTACGTGTTTATCTTTACTTTTCCTTATCTGCATTTACGTCACAGCCGGACACTAAATCATCGTTAAGACCTCACAGCCGCAAGGGAGTTTTAATTTAGGCAACGCATTCGTTATCTGTCGTCTTAAGATATGGCCTGCCTCCGTTAAGGCAAGGGAAAAAGGATTCATACAGACCGTGAGTCGCAAATCCTTAAAGCCACTGATTTTAGGTGAAATCAATCTTACATCAATTTGTTTCGATGCCTTGAGCATACATCTTCAGCTCTGATTATGGTCAATGTTTTTAAGGGGCTCTCTAGATATGCTGTGTTTGTGTGTGTGAGACAGGAGCGGTAAGGTTGCCATTGACCGACGTATGTAATGTATTATCGCCTCTCCGTGCACGCCACTCAGCTGCCGTGCAGTGCCGAAGTATTATCCTTATATACTATGGGCCTTTAAGTGGTGACCACATTATTTTATTTGCGGCCAGCATAGTTCAAAGCCTAACGCTTGTTTTTACAGTTGTGTTTTTCGAATCCGGTTATTAATTTTCCAGATACGGCAGTCTGTATAAGTCATTTTTGGCCATTTTGAGGGGCAGGAAAATGATGTTTCTAATAAACGTGCCGAATTTTTAAAACTATAACGATATAGTTTGAGGTTTGTGTTCTTTTTATAGATATACAAACATAATGTGCGTTTAATCGTTACGTCATGTAAAGAATAGTCATAACTTGCTGCAACGCATTTGAAGCTCAGGTAGAGAGGTAAACATTAAGAAACGCTACTCATCGATAGGGCCCCTAACGACGAGTAGTGTTTCTGAAGGAAATTATTGGAGACAGTTTACTTGCTTGGAAATTCCTTTTTTACTTGCCTTTTTATTGTCATTACACCCATTTCATCAGGGGCGTCATTTCAGGTTTTTCTGGGGGGGGGGGGGCAAGATTTTGTTTTCTGGCGACAGTGACCTTGTTGCATCTTTTTTATTAATTAAGCATGTATAAATTAGATACTTTAATAATACAACTTCAGTTTTATGTCCTTAAGTTAGCATTACTTACATTTAAAAATACAAAAAATCTATTTATACACATAAAATTCTAAATCCAGGGGGGGGGCAATTGCCCCCCCCCCCTGTAGCCCCAAATGACGCCCCTGCATTTCATTAGCATAATAACAAAAGATGTTGTAGCAAGAATCAACAAAAAAAACAAAGAAACAAAATATATCAACCTAACAAAACATTACTTATCTCATCATCTTGAACACATTATATTACCACCATAGCTATGTGACAATCATCAGAATATTTCCAACAGTTTCTTAGGGTCATGAACTAGTCGCGATAAGAATTTTGCCCCACTGTTTAAGTGCCTTACGTTCACATCTGCAGTGTCGCTTCATAGTCAGTGGTTAGGATATTTTAGCTCTCTCCTGCCTTGTGGTTCTATTGACAAATCACAGGCGTGTGGTGTTGCAGTACCTTGTTGTCATTGGCTCAGTCAAACGAGAGACGTCACTTCCCAGAGGTACACTGCCAATAACCATGAAGCACATCTGCCCATGTGAACATAAGGTATTCGAACAAACTGGGGCAAAATTCTTTTAGTGAATTATTCATGGTCCTACTCATCGTGTACCAGCCAATTGATTTATATGAAAGCATCATGCTGTCCGACTCGCAAGTTACAATAAACGAATTTCTGTAGCGAGTGAACTACGACTCTCAACAAGCAGACGAACAGTTGTATAGGCGGTTCGCAATAAACGGAGCACTCCAAAAAGCCCTGCTAAAGTTCTATTTTCAGCCAATTCGTATCTCTCCGCGCGTAACGGCTAACGACAGGAAATGTATAACATCTCTGGACGCGTCACTTGATGTTTACGCGTGTAAGATAAATTGTGCAGTCAGTAGGAACCTATATAGTTTGATAACAAAAATATTAATTCCATAAAATACAATTATATCGATTGCAGTTGATTTTTCTTTGTATTGTTGTATTTAAATACAAAAATACACGGAACTATATTGCGTAATTTCGCTGCCAACCAAACAAGTAGCAAGGGGACTATACCGTTAATGTTGAATTATATACAGTAACAGCTACTGACGTTTTTCAAATGTTAAATTTTTAGTGCACACTTTATCCCGAACGACCTATAACCGTGTTAGTATACACAGCCTGAAGTAGAAAACATGACGGTGTATCTCCACAGCTGCAGTAGACACACACACACTTGTTGCTTGCACAACGACAGTTACAGCTGCGATATACGTCACACTTCCGCCACTTCGCTACACATCGCCTGTCTCTCTCTTCCTCTATGTATCTCTCTGCCTCCTCTCTTCTCTCCAGCTGTACCGTACCAACGCCTATGCACGCACCTCCTATCGCCTGCTACGCCCAGTAGATATTGAGTCAGTCAGGCGCAGAATGTTTCTGTTTTATAACCGCTGCGTTACGAACTACTGTACAGGCGGTTCAGTATAAAGTGAGCACTCAAAAAAGTCCTGCATAAGTTCTATTTTCAGCCATGGGCGCCCATTAGTAGTCGTCGTCCCCCCCTAGCAGATGTTTCGCAATGTGTTAAATATTGTTTTTTAATAAAACGTGTAACAATCTATTTGCATTTTGATCAAGTTTCTAGCCGGTTTCATGTGCCGAAATATGCCAGTGGTTACAAATTTATACACAGACTATATCCGTTGCTGCAATATAAAACAATTTGTATCTTTCCGCGTGTAACGGCTAAAGGTGTGTTCATAACTGATAACATAACAGTAAGCATAGAACATATGTCGTTCGCACAAGAACTAACATCTGTGTATTTTAACCCACCGATTCGCAACATCAAACAAGTGGTCGTGGGCATGAAGATGCTGACGTAGTGCGCACGCATAGGCCAGCAACCAATCACAGAATAGCAGTTTGTGAATGTCCGCCATGTTGACTTAACCTCCAAAATTACACGAGGACAAAACAAAGCTAAAATAATAAATGTTAATGTTAAACACGATGTTTCTATGTTGTAAACAATGTTTTACGATGTGCAGGTTATATGAACTTTGTTTATGTATTTCCTTCTATCTGTAAATACGAATCTACTTCAAATATATTTTTAACTGTTTTCATACAGCAAGGAACATTTCTGATTTGTCGAAAAAATGTCATTGGCTAAACATAACAGTAAGAATCCAATTGTGAACTAATTCTGCACAAGGCGTCTGGTCATACATTGTTTCTACTGTTATGTTATATGTTCTGTGCTTATTTTTCTTTAATTGTGAAACAACCTTAACGATGGGAAATATCTAACCTCTCTGGACACGTCACTTGACTATTGCGCGTGTAAAATAAATTGTGCAGTCGATAGGGACCTATATAGCTTTGATTTAAAAAAAAGTTTATTAATTATATAAAATACAAGTGCGTCGATGTCGGTTAATTTCGTGCCAGTATTGTTGAATTTATGTTAAAAAAAACATGGAACTATATTGCGTAATTTCGCTACCAACCATACAAGCAAAAAGCTACCGGTAACTATAGTTAATGTTGAACCATATGCAGTAACGACTAGTGATATTTTTCGAAGGTTAAACTTTTAGTGATCATTTTATCTTGAACGGCCTGTATCACGAAGGGACCGGTAGTTTTCGCGAGAATATTTCTGCAGCCTACTTGCCTATAAAGAAAGGTTTGTACTGAATTCAAGGAAACAGTCAAGTTTTCCCGCTATAAACCATCATCTCTAATGTACGACTTGAAAAGAGGCGGAGCTTCAGTCAGGTGTGGGATACAATTCCTATCTCCATGGATACCGCAGCCGAACATAACCTTCATTTAGCTGTTTGGTTTCACATGTCCCGGATGAGATGTACGACAAGAAAATAAATTATTTGTTTGGAATTTGTAGCTTTTACAGGTAAACATTAATCTTATGTATTTGCGTATCTTAACCATGAAATTGAAACTAATATTTTTTTACCCTTACGTGCAAATCTATGAATGCGCAACATTTTTGCTTTCTGCAATTACCAACTAACAAATCAGCATGTTTGTAAACAAGCTTTGTTTCACACAGTACTTTTCCCCTGCGGTGACGTCAGGGGGCGTGTACTTCAAGTCGACCATTAAGACTTGTCAAAGTCAAAATTTACATGCCACGAAACTAAAACCAAGAGACTTACCAAACTGACATAATTCACCATGAATAACGATTTTTTAGGCTACAAGGTATCCTGTATAAAGACTTTTTGTTAGTATTTTTAAAAACTAAGCTAACAGGTCATCGCGGTGACCTTGACCTCTGTATCTCCGGTCAACAGGCACACAACTGTTCGCTTCATTCATGATGCAGCCACTCAGATAAGCTGCATCACAAACACTGCGGGAAAGACTATTCATAAAATAACACGCCAGTGACTGGCATTATCTGAGAATATTTATCTCTGATCAGAAAGAAGTGTGTGCTGTTGACACTTTATCTCACGAGAGAGGTGACTGATCCACTTCCCACAAGTCTCAACATTTCTTCACAAGCCAATATTCTCGAGGTCGTAGCCTAACTTCTATACTAATCTAGTTAATACGCCCCTGCTGAGCACCTTGCCCTATACAATCAACGACCCGCCAACCACGTCCAATATCCGTGTTGACTTTGGACTCATAATGCCGTTAGAGTTAAATTTCAACCCTGACTCAACACGGAGTGGACAGAAAAAAAACCGACTGAAAAATAACTATTTACCACTTTAGTTGTTGCGAGACTATTTCGGAATCCCAAATTCAAGTTCCCATTATTGAAACCATTATCTCACTATGAGAAAATTGTATTCTTGAGTACAAATTCGGAAGTGCGAAATGTGGTAGTGCAACTGTGGGAAATTTCGGACATCCGGTCGTCAACCAAGAGCTGCTGAAACAAACAACTCTTTTACTTGATGCATTTAACGCACTCTTGGGAAAATAAATCAAACGAGAAAGGTTATTTTTATCTTCTCTTTATTTGGTACCCGATAATGTATTCTGTACAAAACAGTATAATACAAGTTTATTCCGATAAGGCTTGCGAATATTTCATACAAGTGATATTATGAACAATATTTTTTAAAGTCAAAATGTGTAAGTTAACAGATATGCATGTTGCTTTAAATCGCTGGAAAGAGAAATGTACTTGTAGGTGATTCCATAATCTACTGCAAATCCGCACTTAAATGAACAGCACATTTTTTATTCAGTTTAAAAATCCTTACATACTTCTTGTAGCTCAATTCAAACACATATTTTATTCCCTAAATACACTTTGCCATCTACATTATTTTCCAACTCTTCCGATTCCCTTTAACCAAATATTGCATCCACATATCTGCCACATTTACAGCTTTCCTCTGCCTCGTCGAAGTATAAACGTTATAGAAAATCTGTAGGTCAAACTGAACCCAAAAGTTCAGTTATTCCAAAATGGCGGAATTAGTGCTTTACCTCGTTAGCAGAGCGAGGTTATCGCACGTCAAGGCATAAGTGTCATGGCTGTCGGCCTCGGTGCGTTGCGGAATCACATCTCACCAACTCAAGAGGAAATGAGATTATTCTAAATGGAATTAGGCAATTTCTCCACGAAATTATCTTCACTCAAGCATCGCTGAATGAATTCCATTACGAGAATTTTTAGCAATCTCGCAATGGAACTATTTCATAACAATTCAAGTATCGAGCTTGGAGTGGACTGAACTGATAAGCGGTCGCCATATTTAATTGTTGGGCAATTTGTGGTTCAAAAACGTTCTCGGGCTAGCAAAAAAAAAAGTCTTAGTTTCTAAAAGCAAAGAAAGACTAAAACATATCGTACCAGCAAATAAATTATGTAGGCCTAATATAAATTATTACTTTAAAAAATAATTGTTCTTTAACACAAAGATTTTGTCGAAATTTCTCCACAAAATTTTTATGCCAAGTTCACTCCATTTACACTTCGGTACGAATTGGATTTATTGAAGAGATATTGGTCAGCACGTAACATCTAGGTCTTTAGCGCTGGTGAGGGGCGACATGACGTATGGAACAACGCCGGAATGAGGAGGCGGGGAAAACGGAATATACACTACAACCCGCCGACCAGAGGCATCATCCGGCACGATCCGATACGAATTGGAAATGTAGCAATAAATATAAACACATTCGGTCCATGTTCGCTTTTTTCTTTCACTGCTGGTCATAAGTTATAATTCGGTCCATTCTACGGGATATAGGGTCGTCTGTTTTTCTCGAAAAATAATTTTGCCCCAGTTTGTTACGTGCACATCTGCAGTTCTGCTTCGTGGTCAGTGATTGGATATTTTAACTGTCACGAGCCTTGGTATTCTACCGGCAAATCACATACGTGTGTTGTTGCAGGAACATTATTGTAATTGGCTCAGTCAAATGAGATACGGCTCTTCACATGTACACGCTGCCAATAACCACTTAGCAGAATTGCAGATATGCACGTAAGGCATTGAAACAGTGGGGGAAAATTATTATTTTCGAGAAACATAGGGGCCCCTAGGCATCCAACATCACAACTCGCGAGCCGAGCTCCAACACGTCACGACAAGACCAATCAGGGAGCAGGAACTGACACACAGGAGGAAGGTGGTACCAGGCAGTGAGTGCACAGCCAATCAGTGAGAGCATTGAAGATGCTGCCGCCATGTCGCAGAGCTGTATGTGCACGTAGTACACCACACACAGCCGCGGTCAGACAATGTATGGTCTATACAAGGGCAAGACAGGACATCAGACCCTCGTAACTGGAATAGGGAAAATAAATCCTTAACCGAAGATTGCGCTAGTTTTCCTCTTCCGGCGGTCAACTTATTAGCGAAAAATAATGTTACCACGATAACAACGAAATGATGTAACGCATATCGAACAACGCCTGTCATTAACAGATAGTTTTAATTATCCTTGAATGAACTATGAAATGGGAGTGCATGACTGGATTTAGTTGCTTGGACATACTCCATTGCGACATAGACGACTGTCTAAAGATAATAGGAAAACATAAATAAGCAGAGTACGCTTTAGTCAACAGGGTACATACACAACATAAAATTCCATACATGGAATCGGGTCAAATTTTATTTGTAATCCTACTGACTAAAGCATACTCTGCTTACTTATGTATTTCCATTATCTTTAGTTTTCTTTAGTCATCTATATCTACAGACGGGAATAATTCGCGTGTTCACTGTCATGTAGGCTAGCCTCCAAGAACATATGTGTATTCAAGCAGACATTATCTGCTCACTGGCTGCTCGATGACGCAGTGATATGGGCCTACATATAGTTGCTTCTGGACTATTGGCTAAGCTACTTACAGCAAGTGTCTAGTTAGCCACGGGCCAATTGCGAAAGTGGCATGAACTTACAGTTGCTGGAATTCTAGCTTGGGTCCAAAAGTTAACGAGAACTTTCCAGGTCTCTATACCGCAATGGAGTGTGTCCAAGAAACTAAATCCAGTTAAGTTTTATTTAGTTTGTTGAAAAACTGAATGTAATAATGCCAGTTGTATTATGAACTTAGCAATAAACGCGTCTCTTTATCATCCATGTTTAGAGCCACTGATTTTTGGTGAAAAAAATGTTGCACAAAGTTTATGAGCACACCTGCAGTTATGCTTGGTATATTATTGGCGGCTGTCTTTGTAGAGAGGCATCGATCATCTGACTGTGCCAACAGGAACAAGGTCACTGCGACACCTCGCGTCTGTGATTTGCGGGTAAAACGCATAATACGTTTGGAGTGGACTAAACAGATAAGCGGTCGCCATATTTAATTGCTGGGCAATTTGTGGTTCAAAAACGTTCTCGGACTAGCGAAAAAAAAAAGTCTTAGTTTCTAAAAGCAAAGAAAGACTAAAAAATATCGTACCAGTAAATAAATTATGTCTCTCCACAAAAATGTTATGCCAAGTTCACTCCATTTACACTTCGATACGAATCGGATTTATTGAAGAGATATTGGTCAGCACGTAACATCTAGGTCTTTAGCGCTGGTGAGGGGCGACATGACGTATGGAACAACGCCGGAATGAGGAGGCGGGGAAAACGGAAGATACCCTACAACCCGCCGACCAGAGGCATCATCCGGCACGATCCGATACGAATTGGAAATGTAGCAATAAATATAAACACATTCAATTCATGTTCACTGAACATGAAGCAGGGCTGTATATGTGCACATTAGTCGTTCAAGCAAGTTGGAGCGAAATAATTTACACCAAAAATAAATGAATCTATTTGTGATTAGAGACGTTGGTTTATCGTGGAAAAACTAGACTGTTTGCTGGCTTTCAACGCACG
The DNA here is from genome assembly GCA_003012365.1 of Medauroidea extradentata. Classification (NCBI taxonomy): domain Eukaryota; kingdom Metazoa; phylum Arthropoda; class Insecta; order Phasmatodea; family Phasmatidae; genus Medauroidea; species Medauroidea extradentata. The sequence goes on along the minus strand of PNEQ01060502.1, from coordinate 2,828 downwards.
TTCAGTCTACCAGAAGATTGCTGGCTTTACATTGTACGTGGGTCATTCTCCACGAAGTGTACACTACCAATTTAAAAACTGAAAATATTACAAAGTATTTCTTGTTTAAATAAAATTGTGGTGGGTATCACATCCACTTACCGACATCTAATAGTGGTCCACTGAAATATTAAATTTGTTAGTTTAAAAAAAAAATACTTTAAAATTTGCAGTACACGGAAGTGACAATTTGTGTTGAAGACGCAAAATTTACAAATACATCAGCAAACAAGTTTAATTAAACTATACCGTAAAAAAATATGATTGCGGCGTTATTATATGTTAAGAGCTAAATCGCGATATCTGCACTGCAGCACAAGGTAAACAGAATTTGTGGTATAATCGCAGATTTAGCATTACTCTTATCAGAATTTTAAAAATCTCAAAATTAAATGATTGAACATGGTGACAGACACGAACGACAACGTAAGAAGACGACAACATACCTGAGTGTGGCAAGAACAGAATGTCCTCTTCCTGCGAGCCATGTAGCAGGAGTGTCTGGTGGATGTCATCCCACGACAGAGCACAGCAGTGGCGCCTGACTGCAGGCCCGAGTGTTTTATAAGGGCTGGTGGTTGGTGGGACAGACCCATATCTCCGGCGTTCAGGGAACTCCCTCTGAACGAGCAGCACCTCGCACGTCTGATAACCTGAGCCACGGCACGAGGGTTGTCATTGTCCACACGGCGGAGGGCAAGTATTTCAACTGGACGTGTGCGAGAGTCGTGTATGCGGGGCACGGCCGTCGTGACGCGCGCACGCCGCACATGGTCGCCCTCTCAAGGTCACACGTCCACTTCGGTCAGTCCCCGCCCCCTCCAGGGCAACATGGCGGCCGATACACCTCGGCGCCGAGCTAAGGTTAATTCTTATACAGGTCAGAATGATCAATGTTAAAAGTTTGGCGTAGAGAAATTTTCTGCCGCTTGAGCGCTGGTATCGGTGGTGCACCAAGCTGACCAATCACAGAGCTTTCCTGAATTTTAAGCTATATTAAGTTGATAGTTTAAAACGCGAAATTGGTTTATTTCCACTTTAAAGTTAAGTTACATGAAATCGGTCATTTACAAGCAAATTAAAATTTCATTTTACTACAGTTTCAAATTTTTCTGGTCCCTTCACGATAGCAGCGAAACTAGTGGCAGAAACTTTCCCTGTGCCAAACTCTCTCATAAGAAAACACATTTCTTTCTAACCTGTAGTAGAATTAACCTTTGCCGAGCCTTAGTCGTCTGTGGGCGCGGCGTTGCCAACTGTACGGTCCTGATCGCACAAATACAATAATTTCGTATCTTGTACGATATACGATCCAACTACCGGATTGTATGCCAATTGTACGATCGTAAGCATCTTCCGTATTCCGAGCTTACCTACTGTAATGGATATTTTAATAAAACACACACCTGTGTTACTATCTCTGACGTCTGTAATTGCCCTTTTTAAATTTTTGTCAATTTCAAAGCATTATTTTTGCACTTATATCTGCATACTTCAGTACTACCGATTGACAATTTAGTTTGTACCCAAAAATTACGTTTTATTATGGTTTTAAAATCTTATCGCCACATTCAAAGGCCTTCAGAATTTTTTTGTTAATGTACGATCCTGGCATTACTGAAGTTTGGCAACGCTGAAGCGCAACGTTAACATGTTGAACTCGCTCTCGGAAGGACGCGGGTTCGATACCCGGCTCCGGAAATCCTGATTAGGGTTTTACACGGTTTCCCGAATGTCGCCAAGTCACTAAAATTGTCTAAATTCTCCCATTGTCCTAGTAGACTAGAAAGATAAATTATACTGAGCAGATTATTCGATGTGAAACAAAATAATCTTCGAATGCTCTTCACACTTTTAAAAATATATTACATGTAATTTCATGGAAATATTTTGGGAACTGGTTGCGAAATATTTTGTGTAATTTCAAATAATTGTAAATTGTACAAATAATAAGCGTACAAAAATGTTTGGAGATAGAGACAAATATTTATATATTGCCAAGAATTCCTTCGAAGTTTCGAAAACTAGTTCCCAAAGTTGCTTTTTTGTGTGTTAAACCTGCCTTCGTAGCTACTTAAAAAAGTGATAGATTTTTTGGTCAACGCTTAAGGCCATGATCATTCATTTATTTTAAACAATTGCAAATAATTCAAATTATTTGTAACCAAATGCTTTGAAAAAATTTTGAGACTGTTTACAGTCATACGATACACAATTTTAAGGCTTTTTTTTTTTTTAATAATGTACCCTTTGCTAGCAAAAAAAAAAATTGTTTCGCTTTAATTTAGTTACTTTATTTTCGCAACAAAATATGTAATATTTCACGGGCAAAAATCTAAAAAACAATTTAGTATATCGCAACAGAAAAATTAAGATACAAACGATGACATAAAGTGTTAAAACTGTAAGAATGACTTTTTGATATATGCATTAATCTGAGTAAAAAAAATATTTTCGAAATCACTGCAAAACTAAAGAGTGAGACCTTAACTTCGAGGTCTTTACCGCTGGTGAGGGATCACATGAGGTGAGTACGGAGCAGCACCGGAATGAAAGGGCGGGGGAAACGGGAGATCCTGGAGTAAATCCGGGGACCGACGGCATCGTCCGGCACGATTCCCACATGCGAAAATCCGGGGACCGACAGCATCGTCCGGCACGATTCCCACATGCGAAAATCCGGGGACCGACGGCATCGTCCGGCACGATTCCCACATGCGAAAATCCGGGGACCGACGGCATCGTCCGGCACGATTCCCACATGCGAAAATCCGGGGACCGACGGCATC
>PNEQ01060491.1:0-27402 GCA_003012365.1 Medauroidea extradentata | reverse complement strand
ATAAAATGCATGGATACCAGTACAATAAAATAAATAAACATTACAACATTACCAAAGACAAACTATCCCAAATCCCTGCTTCCTAGCATTACGTTAAACTTATTGAAATATACATGAGTTATGGTTACCAACAATTAGACAAATTAAATGAACAAACAAATTTTCCTTAAATGTAACGTAGCAAACGCTATGTTACAAACCATGACTTTTTTGTGTGTTTGTAAAAATGCCCAACATGTACAGTAGGAGTGGTTCCAAAACTTACGGTAGGTTATTTGTTTCAGATGAAACAGAAAATGAAGTGGATAGATACTTGAAAAAGAAGATTGAGCCCTTTGCATTAAATCCACTGGAATATTGGAGAAATGAAAATTTGTTCCCATCCATTAAATGTGTTGCGATTCGTTTTTTGAGTATTCCTTCAAGTTCTGTTGCATCAGAACAATTATTTTCTTTGGCTGGACTTGTCAGTGAAAAGAAGCACTGCAACTTAAAACCTCACAAAATTAACCAACTTGTGTTTCTTCACGAAAACCTAAAAACAATTAACTATATGTATTAAGTGTCGTGTTGCAACTGACAGAAGTGTTTTTTTATAAGAAAGTTTAATTTTAAGAAAAGACATTAAAAACTTCTAAATGCTTTTCAATTGTTTTTTTTTCTATTTAAAGACTTTGTAATAATGCAAAAGTCAATCTTACTTAGGCCTACCTAGTAATTACATATATACATAATTTTTTTGTCAACGTTAGTTTCAGTATTATTATATTATTTTGAATTTATGTAGGTCCAATAATCGGTCACATTCATTGACATTCACAATCGATTTAGAATATCGGTCGCATATGAATTTTTAATGTAACCGGTAATCACAATCGGTAATCGGTTTTTCCATATTGGCTCATGCCTAATATCAGATAACCTGCGAGTGTGGCCATATGTACATTGGTGAAACTTGCAGAGCTCTATCAACCTGAATCGAAGAACACAACAACAATATTGCAGGAAATGTGAAATCCAAAAATCTAGACTGGCCGAACATGTATGGGAAAATAGCCACAAAATTATTTGCGAAGACTGTAAACCACTCATACATGAAACCTACAAAATTAAAAGAAAAATGAAAGAATTAGCCTTTATTTTCAGTCAGCAGAGTCAATATATGCCGCACGATCAATCAGGTGACAGCTTGTCTCACATTGGCTGAGAAGAATAAGTAGGTTTATCCTATATAAACCCATGGTTTTCCAGCCTCATCAGTCGCACTCGTGTTCCTGAATCCTGTGTGTCTCTACCTGATGACAGAAAAAAATTCCAGTTTCCGCAACATTGTTATACTGTCTGTCTGGAAAACTACTGTGTTTTTTTTTTGTCTAATCATTGTGTAGCAAGTTGTTTTCTGTCCATGTCTGATATAATACTGGTTTTGTTTCGCCTCATTGGTGTGTCATATTTTTACTTATATTTTGTGGGTCATACATATTTTCGGTTTGTCCCTTTGTCAAAGTAGACCTCAAACCTGGGTTGTCTGCCTTGCTGATTTTGATTTTCTTATCTGTTTGTACTTGTTTTTATTTTACCCGATTACATTTATGGTATTTTGTGTTGTGTATGTATCCTGTTGACTAAGGCATACTCTGCTTATTTATGATTGTCCATTATCTTTAGTTTTCTTTGACAAACATCTACATAGCAATGGGATATGTACAAGAAACTTAATCCAGTCATGCACTCCCATTGCACAGTTCTTTCAAAGATCAAGATTTAAACACCTTATCTGACACATACTCCTTACTCCAAATGTCAAGGAGCACAAATTCTGGCAATTCAGTAACGCGGTGGTACTTCACTGACAATACTAGAAGGTTTTCCGTCACAATCAAACTCAAGTTGGAATCAGCAGATATGCTTAAGAGCTAGAGAAGCCATTTATGAAACAGTCTTATTGTGAATCGAAGAGGTTGAATTTCCGACAATTTAAAGGCAGCATTAACTTTTTGGATTCTAGTGGATCAGCATGACCTCTCAGAGGGCTTAAAATTATCCTCTAGGAATCATTGCTTCAGGAAGTTAATGAACTTGCATCGAATTATACCTAACATTCTGTTTAAACTGGGTGGGTGTCTTTGGATTTGATAAACAATCCTATGTTTGAAATGCAAGCTAATTTTTTATGAAACAAGTGAACTAGCATGCCTAGTTCTTTGGCACTAGTGGTTGAAGCAAAGCATTTGGAAGCATCAAGGCAACTCTATATCTTACATCAGATAACCAACTGGACTGATGTAGTTCCCAACATAAAATGTACACTTTGGAGATTCTAATCTACACCCACCATAGTGGAAGGTAGCCAGAGTGGTAAAGCTTCACCCAAGTAAAGACGGTGTGGTACAAGTAGTTTCAGTGAGAACACTGACTGGTAAACTTGTAACATTGATTACAAAGTTGACTCCTCTATCTTCCCATGATGATTCTTGAACTGTTAACAAGACTTACTACCATGTGGAATAATACTCTCTCTGCTAAACATTATTACATTCCAACCTTGTCTAAAGATTTTTCTCTTTGTACATTGGCCCAATCCAGCATTTTTATTTACTGCAGTCCATCTTACACCCACTAAAAAAGTAAAACATGTAACATGTGTAATGGTACTGATGTTACCACCAGACTCCACACATACGCCACAGCTACCTTGAATCAACAATATTATACTGGAGACTACTGAGATTGCTCCGCGCAGCTTGATGTCCTGCTCACCGGCAGAGAGTCGACTCTCATCTTGTCGGTTAGGGCGGGTTCGAAAATAGATTGTCTACTTGTAAGAATTAGCCAGTTCTATATCTTGGTTACCAGGGGCAATAAAAGAAACACTGAGGTTCAAAGTTATTGTTCGGTTTACTCTTCATAGATTAACCCAATTACAGTTTCCCTCACCAACAACAATAACAGGAAAACGGTGGGCTCGACGGATCTACTTCCAAGGACCTGTACCACATGATTAATCATAAGAAGCCATCCCAGGCTTGGCACAACGAAACTGCCCTGATACATGGCGATTCCCTACCACATGGCATCTCGGGTGCTACCTTCCCGCACATCCGCACACTTCGACAAACAGCACGCTAAGAAGGAACTAGAGGTTCCGCTCCACGGCGCTAGTGTTGTCCTCGGAACTCTCCCAAGATGGCAACACCTGCCAATCAACTCGCACAACCATTTACCTCGAGAGCATCCAAACTAAACATAGGTTCCTTTCCTTGGCTAATTTTCTGCTACTAAGTAAACAAATAAATCTCAAATTACGTATCACAAATCAAAAATACAAATACACTCGTCTCATTTTCAGCTTCAACTCTCGGGTCTGTACCCACAGTTGGTACAGCACTATGACATCACACACCTTACTCTCTCCAAGACTTCAAACGGGAAAGGTTTCAAACTAGCTCCCGGAAAGTTTGAATATCAACAAGACCACTTTACATAGAGATTACCATCACAATACATAAATGCAGTTACCATAATAGTTTCTCGGAAGCTCTCGTCTACGTGTACAGTTAATGTAGAAACCGAGCTAACAATAATCCTAATGGTTCGGTCCACTGTACTTAAGCTACAGACCTCATAAATTAAATAGGCTACAGATCTCATACATAAAATAGGAATGTTCTTATTTCAGTCCATTTCTATGATTGGATTCCCTTTTCCACAGTCTTTTCGAGTAAACGCAGTTACTCAGTCCTGGATACTTATGACTATATGCGTCCTTACACTTAAAACTCACTTTTATTAACCTCTTCGGCACACCGCCACACTAGTTAGGCCGGGCAACTACTCACCCGGTGACTTCACACATATACACAGACGTGTCATGAACCAAATGTCCTGCAAGCTTCCGGGGATTCTATAAGGCCTGTACTGACCCCGAGGAAGAGGGGGGGGGGAATAAGGACTACACTCTTAAATTACTTCACGCCACAATGCGTTAATGTCACTATAAGCTTCAGATACACACCAAGTACAGCAAGAAACATCTTGGTACAAAATTCATTGGGTGGGCATGGCTAAGTGCCTTACACATGTGGCGTATTTTAACATGTGAACTACGTATATTCACTGTACACTGTAATGAGATCGTCACAGGTTGTAAAGTTCGTTATATAATTGAGGATCTAATAGACTAAGAAAGACATTGTTAGAAAAAACATCAGAAGTTTTAGTATTCTGACAGCTCCCGCCTTAATAAAGTAATTTTTGTTGAATTAAATTAATTTAATATTATATTTGTTTTGGTTCGATTAAGAAAATCTCTCACTCATAGTTATTTATAGTTAATACTAATTATTTCTCATAGACGTTAAATTAACTACAAGCTATTTGAAATTGTTATTGAATTTCTGAAAACACTCTTATAACTTTTCTTCTTTGAAAATATTGCAAAAATTTTATGAATATGATAATATTACCACATTGTTGCATAATTGTTTATTTAAATATTTTTCTTAATTTATCCCAATATCTGGTTAATATTTTAATGTGAAGCCAAAATATGTGTTTAAAATTTTAATTACTATATGATTGTACTTAGTATAATTCTAGTTATTTTTACTTTGTAAGTACTCCAGAGAGGTTTCTCTGAGCAGATTGCAGGTTTTATACCTCTTTTGTTGATTGGTTGCCAAGACAACGGCTCCCAAATATGAAAGAGAACATAGATATCCTATGTGAAAAGAGGAAGTAGAGAGAGTTCCCTGAATTTCGATGGAAGAAGCATGCGGTAGAATCGGCCCAGCAGAAAATGCATCATTTTATTTCTACCGTCGACCTAAGGTTAGGTCAGGGAACTTATTTAGATAGACGATAGTATGTCTGTAATTTTAGGCCATTTTAAGAAGAGGCTCACTTCAGTAGCAATATTTAGGCTAATTTGAAGTGTCATGAAGACGCCGAGAACTTCAGGTCTACATTGTAAGAATAGCCATTTTGAATACCTATGCTTCTAGCATCCCTGTGTATACCCATCTTGTGGACAAGGCCGACCTCATCAAATACACACTTGGTTATTTCTATCAAAATTTATTTCACAAAATTTTACATTTACAAAATTTAAATGAAACTGTAACATTTTATTCCATTAGAGTTTGGTGTGCCTAATCTTTGTCAACAAGCTCAAACCCAGTGGTCCTGAGTTTAAAAGTTATGTTTTACGACTGAGCAACTTATATAATAGAACCCAAAATTTAATTTTATCCCTAGCCGAGGAACTTTGATCCTAGTATCAATATTTTTTTTAACCAAACTCAACATTTTTCTCTACTTTATGGTAAATTGTGCCTAAACTATGTGTTTGACCTAGGGTGAGATATTTTAAAATAAAATAATCAAGTTCTTTTAATATATTTCATTATCTTCAATAAAGTGCATTATATCTATTTTCAATGTTGTGTATATGTTTTGTCGACGAATCTACAAGAACCTACATTTTTTTAAGAAAAGAATCTCCTGCAACAGTAATTAATTTTACAAATTATTCTATACTCAACCCACCTTATTTACCGTCTCACAAATGTTAGGTACTACTATTATTACAGTAAAGCAAAAATCACGCAACACAACAATACACAATAATAAAGTATTGCAGTGACGCCAAACGTAGCTGCTCGAATTTCGAGACAAGTTGGCAATGTTATTTTACGCATTTTTGGTCAACGTATTTTTTTGGTCTATTCTCATACTCGTAACTTGCAAACATGGGTGATAGTGATTCCAGCAACGAGGGATATTGGCTCAGGCGTAGTGAGACACTTAGCTCATCCTTGAGTAAAAGACAAAATAAAATGAGTAATGCTAACACTGAAACGGAATCCTATAATTCAGAGGCTGGTGGGGCAGTTATTGCTCTAGTTAGCGTCCCTGTTGCACCTGAAAGCGTAATGGCGGCGTGTGACGCATCGGTAACGGTATCTGAGGGCTTACAGGGCGAAACCATTAGTGTTACTGCATTATGTAGTGAAACCACTGACACTAACACCTTACATGGTGAAACTGCGACACAAATCCCACAAAACACCAGTATGGGAACACCACAAGTTTCTATTCCTGACAGTCTACCTATGGATTTGTTAACACAACTTATGTTAGGGATGGATAATATGCGTAAGGAGATATCCATCTCTGTACGTAATGAAATGTCATCTGTACGTAATGAAATGGCTACCATGGGAAGCCAATTATCCACTATAGGAGAAGAAATTACACATAAATTAGACTCACAAGAAGCTCGTTATGCAGAGCTCTGTAATGAATTAATTTCCGTACGCCAGGATACTGCACAAGTACGCGACACCACGGTACGTTTCAACAGGATATTGTTACTTTGAAAGCAGCACACACAACTACAGAAGCATCCGTAGCCGAATTATCTACACGAGTAGATAATCTAAAAATTGTGAATGAAAATATGCAGTTTCACATTAGTGCTACGTCCGCAGAAGTAAGCCAGATTACTTCGCAACTTACAACCGTACAACAAACAAACAAGGCAGTTGTAACTGAAGTCGAGAAATTAAAACTAGCTCTAGGCCGAACAAACACAGATATTGAATTGTGTCAGGCAAAATTAGAATTAATTTCCACACCTCAACGCATGACTGAAGAAACACATTTAGCGGAACCAACTAGCCGTTTACAAGGTGCAGAATTAGCTAGGGAAGACACCATGTTGTCTAGCGTGTCTGGTAAAACACGTCATATCCACGAGGACACCCGAGCACAGCCGACTACACCCGAAGCGGTAACACCACGCCAAGCCGTCTCTCATAGCAACAAGACGTGCCAATCACCAGCTAATAACGCCGTCAACATAACTAACCCGAACCAGTGGTTCAACCACCCTTCAAAACAATGGATTGAACAATTACCTACATACTCTGGATTTTCTCACGAAAACCCAATTTCCTACTTAAAAAGACTAGACGAATATTATCAGTATTTTTCCCTTACCACTGACGATAAACTCAGGTGTATTTTTCCAGCAGCTTGAAGCACACTGCCCATTATTGGCGGGAATTAAACAGCACTAACATCCATACTATTAACCAGTTCCATGATGAATTTTTGAGACAATACTGGAACGCGAAAATACAAGGAAATGTTCGCGCCCGCCTACACCAGGAAAAATACGATCCTCGCAAAAGTAAGTCGTTCGAACAACATTTTAGTGAGATATATGAACGCACTAGACATCTCACTGCCCCGATGAAGGATGAGGAGTTTGCGGAAATTATCGTGGCGCAATTACCGACTAAATACCAAGATTGTTAGGTGGATCGTCCCTTTTCAAACTTAACAGAATTCCATCATCAGCTCCTGAGCATTGATCAATCTGAGAGACAGCGTAGTCGAGAAAACAGATCTGAAGGGGAACGTGCTAACAACACTACACACACATCACACCCCCTGTACCAACCACGAAACGAGTGCAGATACTATCAAACGAATCACAACCAAGGTCACCCACACTATCAAAATAATAATTGGCAAAACAACCGGGACTGCAATCAGCGCCAAGTAAACACATTGCACCGGAATTATAATAATTCAGATCGGCAGAGTACGCCACACTGGTGTCATAAACAAGGATACCGTTCGTGGAGGAGAAATAGGAATAGGTACCAGCCAGATTATCAAAGGAGAAACCAAGGAAACAACGAGAACTGTTCGTGGAGAAACACACAACCCACAAACCAAGAACAAGTATCTCCTAATGCATACGTAGACAGTAATGGTTCAGTCTACTTTGTGTCGAACAACAGCACACGTACTAACTCCCACCCACAACAGTCTTCTCCGCAGAAAGGTAAACAGGACGAATGGAGAGCAGGGAATAGAAACAGTCATATAAACAATCAGCAACAACAGACGAGTGTACATCGTAACGACACCGTCTCAGATGTCAGTGCGTCTAATGTTATGACGGGTAGCCAATTGTCACCGCCGATTTCACCATTAACCAGCAATCAAAGTTTTTGGCCAAGGAACCAACATCTAAATCCAACAGCACCTATGTTCATAAATAATCAAGGTCAAGGTTCTCAAGTGTCTAACGTAGGATTTGTGATGCAGCCTGCGTTAAACTAGAGAGAGTTGTTTATACCAGTCCCTCAAGGACAACCCAGTGTTTCACCCCATATGAGGCTATCATAGGTCGCTACACTGAGGTCTTCAACACGAACCAAGTCATACCCAAGCTAATAGCTGAACTGCCACAGGACAACCCAGACAAGGTGTCAGAAGAAATTAGTAAATTAATTAATGCAAGATTATACGCAGCTGCAGAGAGTAGAAAAAGATATTAGAAAATCAGTAAGACGTGTAAGTTTAACGTAGGAGATCAAGTGTTACGATGTACTAACTACGTAAGCTCGCTCTTCGATCACGTAACGAAGAAATTGTTTTTGCTCTTCACTGGTCCGTTGATTGTGTCAGCGATAGTCAGGAATAATTGCTACGAACTGACGTATCCTGATGGAAGGCCTGCTGGACGTTACAATATCACGCAGTTGAGACCCTACTTCCAGCCACGAGTATGAAAGTTATCTGTAGCCTGAAGATTTATTTTCAAGAGCTTTTTTTTGACTTGGCATGTTTATGTAAACTAAGTGATCTATTTTTTTAGCTGATGTAACAGCAAAGTTATGTGTTCGCCTAATGATATTTGATGAGTTTATTTATTTGTATGTTTTACGAGGAGTTCCAGTACTATGATGTTTATACCTGACGTAATTATGTTGTGGATAGCCTGTATTATTATATTGTATTATGTATGGTTGAAGAAGTGAGGTGAGTGAAGTGTAATGCCACCCCTGAGCATAGTTGATTTTTATTATGAGGCTCTACGATGTACTGATGCTATAAACAATGAAAATTCAACGTAAATTATGTAGAACACTCCTATTTCTTAGGAGGGAAGGCAACATGTATTACCGCTAAATTTTGTCATTCGTCGATACCTACTCTGAAGTTGAACTGTCTCAAATATTTAAAGTCCTGAACGACGTTTATTACGCACACGATACGACCAACTTGAAGAACGAGAGTAGCTAAACACAGTGCTGCCAAGTATTACGGATTTTCCGTAATTATTACGGATTTAACAATCGTATTACGTATTACAATTATGTACTACATTTCCCGAAAGTCAATTACCTGTGCCCAGGTGCTCCGGATCTGCAAGCCAAGGTTGGTCTGGTCCCAGAATCTGATCATGGTGAGCATGACGTAAAAATTCACTTCTACGCATGCAGAGTTAACTACTTCAATATCTACAATACACCACTACATTACACAGTACCATGAAGCCCTGCTACGATGCTATCATCTATGTTCTCTGAGCTTGCTGCAAATTAGTTTGAGTCATCCCTTACTGCTCGTCTTCTGTAAAGTGAAGTCCCGATGACATCTAGCCGTATTTCTCTGGACGAGACAGTGCGTACCTCCACGCAGCTCTCAAGACTGCATACAGGACGTCACATAACTCCATCAGGGTGATGCAGGGCCTATGTCAATCTCAGCTGGGTTGGTAACCAGTTAAGGACCCTACCTGCCTTCCTTCTCTGGAACAAGTTGTTCTGGACTTCTGTTTCCTCTGCACTGTCCCGCTTCTACCACCCACCATGCTGCCATATTCTTGTACCGGAAGTTACGCTTGCAAATATACAAGTCTCTTGCGATCTTTATCATCGAGCTCATAAATTTTCAGGGTCATGGATTATCTGAGCCCCTCAGTTGGGCTTCTATATGTTACCGGCTTACATGGGTGAATAAAATTAATTTTTTACAGACTGATACGTTTCTGTACGCACCTGTAGCCGCCACGATCTGCACTTACGAGGTATGTAGCCTGTGCTGTAATAGTTCATATAATTTAACTCTGTTCTCATACTGCAAAATCCGCCTCAAGCAGTAACCTCTACCACTGGGCAACTCTTGAAGGTACGGGTTCGACTCTTTCCAAGTTTAAGAATTAAGGTTTCCGGCTTCAAAAAAAATCATTCGCAGGTAAAACTGACCTACGCCAGCACTTCTCCTCACACTCTGGGTCCGTTGCAGAATGTACAAGTCTTCCGAAAATTCCTATTCTCTTGAGACTCTACCGCACTAAACACCAGCAGCTTCCTATCATTAGGGAACACATAACAGTAATGACCTCTCTCTCTCTGCTGCACACCAATTCATAGTTTATTTTCATTATTTTTCTTTCATAAAGAAACAAATTACATTACCATACACTTTGACTCACATTTAATATTACATATGTTATAACCCTTCATCTATCTATTAAGTATCCTTTTGGCAAATAATCTTCTAATTTATTGAGTTCCGTACTGGCCGTTACATCTTGGGGACGTTCCCGTGTTCCGTTCCTTCCGGAGGAGTGGGGGATGTCTTGAAGAAGTGATGATCTGTTGTAGAAGCCCGCAGCGTAACGACAATGGCCAATTCTAAACCACTGTCTAAGGTGTAATGTAGCGCTACACTGGTCTAGGGTGTGGGGTGACACTTCCCCTTGCCTCAGAGACACACACAAGTTGCCACCTACCCTTGTGTATAGTTTACAAATATCCTTACCTAGAGCTAAATAAACATTCTTTTAATTAGGGGTGCCTGTGAAGCATATCACAAAGTAAAATTGTACCTTCTGGATAAAAGTGTAAAATACTTCTGAGGCTGCATTAATTGCCTACAGGCCCACACTAACAGAAGGCAGTTGGCAACAGTAAGGTGAGAGAAGTACATGTGAACTGGACAACATTGTAATCAGAAGTGTTCCTCCTTGAGCAAGCATCAATCTCCAACAATGGCCAAGTAGAGGGAACATCGGTGAACTTAGCAAAGTGCAGAGTGCTCTGGATAACATTGCAAGTAGAAAAGATATGTAATGTATATCATTGTAAAATATAAATGTATACGTACATTTAACAATTATTGTTATTATTACTATTATTATAACAATAATCTTTATACATACACATATATATTATTGGTATAGAATTTTGGAGTAGTTTCTTTTATCAGATGCAGTCAACTTAAATCCTGTACTGTTCCTGTACTTTTATGGCTAGTGAAATTTCAGTGCAAGACGTGCCGTGCAACTAACAGCTGAAAATATTACAATAATTTTACTACTATGTATTGTTTGGTAGGTTTTACGAATAGTATAATATGCCATGGGAAGATCAATGATTGGCCAATCCACATGTCTTAAATCTATGTGTCATAGCATACAGCTTTAACCAACCTGATCATCATCTTCACTACTAAATCCAAATCTTCTTTACAGTCCTTCCGTACCAAGTGAACCATATTCTTTAGGTCCTCTGTGAATATCATGTTGTTGGAGGTAGGCTCTGAAAATTCTGTCATCTTAGTCCTAAACTTATCAGCAAGGTTGATGAACTGTGTACGGATCTTATCTCTGCTCCGAATATAGTTGTCTATACCAATAGCAGCCTTGCTGTACAGTTGCCTGCAGCCTATCAAAACACAAAACAATAATGATCAACACCAATTATTGTGGTTTTCAATTCAGCATGAACAATCGTGAAGGTTGCCAAGTAAAACACAAAATAACACATAAAGTACCTCGAGTAGTTTTTCTTGGTAACTAATAATTGTGGCAAAAAATTATTTGCTAGTAAATTCGGACTTCTGTAATGACCAGCAAAATGTACATGGCTAAAACAAAATAACAACAAGAAAAATGTAAAAAAAAATTAAGATAAGGCTGGCTTTTCTCATTATAATTGTAATTCACTGTTGTGCAAAAGGAAAAAAAAAATCTATTTTTTGTAAGATAAAATTTTTCTGTCATTATTACTTTGTGTAAAAATGCAATTCAAAATTGTAGAAAACATGACATACATAATACTGTATTGTTGCTATACAATCAAATAGGATAAAAACAAAAATACAGTAATAAATAAAATTAATAAAATTACCATGATAAATAGCCTTCAAAAATATATATTCTCAAACATTTAAACAACAGTGTACAATAGCCTGTTTAGTCTAAAAGTGCCTACAGAAATTGTAGCTGATTTAGGATTGCAAATACCTTACATTACAATACCTGACACACTATCTGATTATTGGAAACATATTTTTGCTAGCGATCCTAGCGAACAATGATTGCACAATCACATGATTAGCTTTTTACCACTTTGTTTCTAATCTCTTTACAGTGAACATATCTTTGATATACATAAAAATGGCAAATGAAGTTCCACAAAAACAGTACACACATTTTATTCAATGCCATGATGTACAATCATTTATCATTAGGGATTATATTCATACGCATTCTCGTAACAAACCCACAAACTATTTGTGGATAAGAGATGGATACGAGTCTGTACACTCATAAACAACTCTCAGAATACTTTGCGTATTGATGGACGAATTTTGCTTGTCTCGCTAATACACTATATAATTTTTTAATTTTAAAGAATTGTATTTTCAAGGCAAAGAACAAGGATATGAATAGACTATTAGGCAGTCAATTTGTATGCCTCTGCGAGCAATTTGCGGTTGCAAGTCAGATAGAACCGGTCTGGGAGTCTCGCAACTTTGATACAGTTTATGATGCGCAAACATAATGCAAATTATTTAAGATATTGTTTCTTGCCAGAGTGCATAATGTGGCTAGTATCTTCCTGGATATGTGGATGCTCACAGAACAAGGTGGACAACAGATAGTAGTGACTTATGAAGCAATACAAATATTGCATGCAGCCATCTCCAGCAGACGGGTAGGTAATAAGTTAGGCTACCTGTTGCAGCCATAGAAGATGCTAAGTCAGGTGACCATTGCTTGCCAATTACCAAATTTATTTACAAAGTCCAGGCAGTAATTCAGGGGTTTAAAATGCCAAACAGTACAAAAAAAAAAATATCCAATACAGTTATTGAATGTCTTTCTAAACATGACCACCACTGCACATTATTACACATTATATGGTTTCTATTTCATAGAATGTTTGTTTTGTTCAACTGTGCATTCAATATCAATTCAATGTGGTAATAGTTTGTAACATTACAGGGTTCCACTTATATATTATTTTCTTTTGCTTTAAATTACATTTTTTGTATTTTTATTTAACAATAACAGCTGAAGGTAACTCTTCTTATGGAGAAAAGTTTGTGATATTTTATTGTATAATTATTTAATTTCAAGTTAGGGTATAATGATAATAGCTATGGCCAGAGGGCCAGGTGGAGGAGGCACAACTTTGTCCTTGTTATGCTCTGTGCCAGTTTTTATGCCCATATTTGGCTATGGTTAGGTGATATGTGCTCGCCCTTGAGTTTTCAGTTTTTGTGCCCATATATGGTCATGTTTTGTGGCCCGTTTTTTGTTAGTCATGTTGGGTGTAGCACACAGACAGGGGAAGTACCGGTGTCACGTGCTCGGAGTCAGCCAATCGCGGCGAAGTGCACCGTGACCTTGATACTTTTTCCTGCAAGCCTGCCTCCATCTTCGGGTAAGAGAAAAAGTCGCGACTCCGAAGAAGACGGACGTCCGCGGGGCTGCGGCCCAAAATCCTATAGAAATGTGAGTAAGCGTGAAAATGTAACGTGCGCGAGAGGCACCCGTGGCCGGAACTCTCTATTTTTAATAATGTGTTAAATTGCTTTCGGATAAAATTCTACTCTACTAAATTTTTCTTTCTCGCGTACGTGGCCGTAGGGTGCAGGGCGGTTTTTAACCCCCCAAACAATTTAATGTAATGATTTACCGATGTGGTTTCTCGGACTTTCTTAAATTCTATGTCGTAACCAGCTTCAGTTTTTGTTAAGGAGATGTTTCCTCGTAAGAGCGGTTACTGAAAGCAAGCAGTTGTGTGGTGTAAGAAAATGTACATTCACGAAGTGCAACGTTTAATAAAACTTAAATTCAGACCATTCTTTTCAAGTTTTTCCGTTTCAAGCCTTTCTAAGTCACCTGTTTTGGAGAAAAGTTTATAATTTCGAGACTGAGCAACGGAAAATGGTCGTGTTACATAGTAGCGGAGGGATTCCAGCTGCTGCTGACTATTTCCATGTCAACAACCCAAACAAAACTCTGCGGAACTTGTCTACCGACTCGCTTGTGATTTGTTCGCATTTTGCAACGACCTGGTAGATCTGTACTGCAACAAGTTATGATTGCCGTACAAAGGCTACTGTTTACAGTTTATCCTCAATCTGTTTCAGGCGGTGTTTTATTTAAGTGATATGCAGGGATTCAGTAGATTTACTCAGCCATTTACAAGGTTAGCTCAACGTCTGAGGTTATGTCTATTGCCATCAAGTAATTTAACGTCTAGTAACTCATGTAACTCGTTAACTATACTCGGGATGCCAAGGCTTACCTAAGCCTAGTAATTTAAAATGCTTACCTCAACATTCATAGATACTCAAGATAAAAGAATAAATTAATATTGCCACAGAGATTGAAATGCATATTACAAAGGCTGTTGGTGACTTCTGAGTTGGTGACACATGTTGTGCCCTTACATGTGGGATACTCTTGCAGCTGATTTGTCCACCAATCATATATGCTCTTGAATTTGAACTGTTATGATTAGAGCTTTTACAACAGAACTAAACCAAGTACAGGCTGTCCCATCAAACAAACTGTTATATCTCCCGAAAGTTATATTAATTACATGACAGAACATTGTAACATGTCAGGAACAGGTAGAGCTTGTTCACAAGAAAGTAAGCCCACTCCTACAGCTACAATAAAACAAACCAACATTCAGTATACTTCAACTACAGGTCACAACACATTTAATAGTAGTTACACTTGACAAGTGTCATTAAGTGCACCCCTCCCTGAAAACAATTCATTTCTAAATAATTATAACTACAGATTGCTGTAAAAATTAAATACCTTTACATCATTTAATTAGCAACTATCCACAGTTGGATACATAGCAACCTCATTATGCACTTGAACATTGTGGGTGAGTAAACACGCATTGCAAGGAGCTACTGGAAGTGTACTTGAGGTGATATTTTTGCAGGAAAAATCTTAAAACTTGATGTGAAAGTAGCATAACTGAAAAGTAAAGTGTCAGATGTGCTAAAATTATACTATCACGTCGAAAATTTTTGAATTTTATTTTAGTTGTTTGGAATGTTGTAAAGTCGTTGACTCTGCTGTGGGAAGGCGGAGATCTGGTTATTTCACAATGAACGCCTGACTTTGTGTCATGTTCGCTGACTACTTCTGGGAAGTGGCCTGATTACCGCCGGTCAGCTACCCTTCCTAGCAAGATGAACAGTTCTTCACCTGGCAACAAGGGGCGTTAGTTATGAAACTCAGTGCCCGGGAGTAGGCCGCTACCGGGGTTACTGGCCAGAGCTTTGCTGACTCGGCAGGAGAGTCCGCGTCAACAGGGCAGTTGGACACCCTTTTCAAGGAGTTAATCTTCATCATTTTCCGGGAATGGACGTGTGGTCGGGTCCGGAAGCCTGACAGGAACCTCAGGTTGTTTGCAATGTAGTTTCGGGCATGAATCATCCTTGGGATGGCATTTGCTTCCCAAGGGCTAAGACGGTGATACTCTTGTTCTGGATAGCAGTTAGTGTCGGCAGAGAAGCCTGCTTCCAAGGGCTTGGCCGGGAGCAGAGGATGGGACGCCCTGGCCGAAGAGGACCGATGCCACAAACCTTAAGTATTTTGCCTGTCAAGGCCTTAGTGCTAAGTTAATGTTAAGTTTAGAGATTTCTTTTGTTTTATTGTACAGTTAAAGGTAGACAGAAAATGTAAGTTAAAGGTAAAGGTAAGATTTAAATTTATTTGTTGTGAGAATTTAAACCGGGAGAGAGCGCGAGTCTCAGTCTGAACAACCACACACGCACAAAAGTTTAACTTAACTTGACATGGAAGAAAAGAATTGTAATAATAATTATTTTGTTAAATGGAAGTCTTAAATATTGCCAATTTAAAATAATCTTTAATTGTTCATTTGTAATTTGTTTTAAATAATTCTTTACTTGATCTCTTGAAAACTTTATAATGTTTAGTCCAATTTAAATAATTGTTAATTGATACTTGTCAGAACTTTAAAATATTTAAACCAATCTTACATTATAACAACTTTTCCTGTCATTCTATTGTCAGGTTCCATTCTCGGAGATACAATTTATAAATTATTATTTTCTTTAATAAACTGTAGTCTTTTAAATGAAGCTGTACATGTATTAATTTAATTTACATTAATTACGCTGGCCTCAATTTTAATTAATTTTCAGCCGAGTGTTGAGATGATCAACCTTTTTAATTTCAGGTGCAACATCAGGAAAACCACGTACTTGTTACAGAGTGCGTTACCTTTTCTATCCCTGTTTGTACCTCTTGCACAAGAAATAGAAGTGAGTAATCTCTGGTTGTTTTGTTTTGGCCCTGATAGTTACGTTAAGCTCCGTTTTCCCCTGAAGTTAGATCACTTTTAGGTTTCTTATTTTCTGATTTTATTCCTGATTTAGTCCCATTAAGTGCCCCGTGATAATATTGTCTACAAAATTTTTTTCTAAAGAAGAATAACATCAAGAGACCAGTATGAAGCCCGAGGACGCAAAGTCGCCAACAACTAAGGATACATAAAATGACTTTGCAATGTCCGTAAAGAATACGGTTGAAGAAATGCTGTGAAGAACTTATAAAGTGAAGTTTATCGCTGAGGCTGTCACTGACACAGTGCCAAAAAAGTGACAGAGCAGTTAGAAGAAAATATAGGATTTACCTCGAGTGCTTGTGAAGTACTTAGGAAACAGTTCTCAGTGATCTGGAGAAAGAGATAAGCAGACAAACTGAAATGTGCAAAAACAGAAGATTAACTAGAACAGTACCAGAAAAGAAACAACTTAAGATTGTTCGGTATAACTGAAAGCGAAAAGTAAAACAGTGACGAGCTGGTCATGTGCATCACGAAGCAGATTGGCGTGGACATAGGAACAGCTTACATAGACCGCAGTCACAGAGTGGGCCAGATATAGGTAGGGAGTACGAGGTCAATAACTGTGAAATTAGTCAGCTACCAAGAAAGAAGGGAACTGTTCTACAACAAGTGGCATCTCAAGAGTACAGGGACAATCACCAGGGAAGACCTCACAGCACCAAGGATTACAAGAAGTATTCAACAGGTTTGGTATAAAGAATACGTGGACAGTTGGTGGCACTATGTTGGTGAGAAAAGATGCTGCAAAAACAAGACCTCCAGCAGTAAGAGCTAACCAAGTAAGATTTACAGGATTTTCAGAAATTCATATTACAAACTTCAAGGGCTAGTAGAGGGGACCGAGAAGACATTTTGAATAGGAAGCCATGTCCGGAAACATACAGTTTCCATGCTACAGCCATTACAATGTGTCGGATGCCAGAGTTGTTTCGCAACCGGATAGGCAGTATGTCATTAGAAGAGCACCATGTTAAATAAGGTCTGATATAAGGTACAGAATTAAGTGATGTTTGACTCATTGCAGAAGAAGATAACATTTATTTGGTAACAATACCAATGTAACAAAAAAAACCTTTCATTTATCACACTAGCACCTGTGTCAATAATGAGAAAAACACATTTCTGTCTGCCTTCTGTACTGGATGAGTCCCATAAGAAACTGCTCACCACAACAAAGGCTCGACGTGACGACCAGCAACATCATTGCACCGACGAATCATGTTCCGGTACACTCAGTCCATCACATCAGCTGTCCTGTTAATCTCTTGTGCAGAGACCATTACGCGTGTCACGAGTTCTTCCTTGGTCTCGACAGGTGTCTCATACACCATAGTCATCATATGACCCCACAGGAAATAGTACGATATTAAGTCCAGCCATCGTGGGGACCATGCAACAGGACCACCCCGGCCTATCCATCTCTACTAGAATTGTCGGTTAATATGTTCCCGAACGTTAAGTAAGTGTAACTGTGCAACATTGTGCTAAAACAACAGTTCTTGATGGAAATTCAATGGCATGTCATCCAAGAACAGGGGCAATATATACTGTAGGAAGATCAAGCAAGCAGCACCCGTTAACCTGGTTGGAAGAAGGTATGGCCCGATCACTTGACCATGTAGAATGCCTGCCCACACACTGATTGAAAATATGTGTTGAAATCCCCTGACATGTGTAGTATGCGAATTTTCGTCTGCCCATACATGGCTGTTTCGAGAATTGAGAACACACACCCTCGTGAATTTACATTCACCAGTGAACAGAACTCCTCGTGGAAAGTTGAGCTCAACAACGCAGCAGTGCAGAAACCATGTGCAGAAGTTAGCATGAGGTACAAAATCGGCTGGTTGCAACGCCTGTATGCTTTGGTGGTGGTAAGGATGTAGTCGTTGCTCGTGCAGAACCTTCCACACTAAGCTGTTAGAAACATCCAACACACACGCAATTGTTCGCGTACTTGTCGACAGATCCTGCTCAACGCAGTGCATCTCTCTGGAGCACAATAGACTCTCCTCTCTACGGTGAAAATACCTAATTCAAGGTGCCGTTGCATAATTCTGACAAAAAGGATATGCAATGGAGTCACACATTGTGGATATCGCTCTCAATACAACCGACGAGCTGCTCTTCCAATCTCTTCTGATGCACCATACACCAACAACATGTTCGTGTATTCTGCAAACTTGACCTGAACCACGTTGATCAGACACACACAGGCACGTGAAAGGGGCTCCAGACATGATACCACAGCAAGGTAATGTGTCATCAGGTGAACCTCTGCCATTCTGTCCAGTTGCAAAACAATACCAGCACATCAGCCACATTTCAATAGCTGAAGCACGGAAACGGTACGTTTCTGGACATGGCTTCCTATTCAAAATGTCTACTCAGTCCCCTCTACTAGCCCTAGAAGTTTGTAATATGAATTTGCGAATATTCTATATAATGTGAAAAATATTCTATTGAGTAAGCCACACATGTAGCCATTTATGTAGGTACTATACACATATGTGTACTAGCAAGTATGGGAGTATACATGTGTGTATGTGTGTCAATAAGTGTAGTGTCAGTATGTGTATGTGTGCATGTATGGTAGCAAGCATGTGTGTGCATGAGGTCTATATACATATTAAAAATAAACCTGTTAATATTTTTCTGTTCAAATGCAAAAAAAAAATATATATATATATATATATATATATATATATATATAGTAATGTGCCTCCTGACCACAGTATATAGATTGTGTAATGTAGTGATTTAGGCAAAGGTTTGTAAAGAAGAGTGGGGAGGATAAATGTTATTAATTTTAGGAGACATAGTTGGTAGCATTACAGAGTGAGAATTTCTTTGATTTGATTGTAACTAATATTGGAAGGAATAGGGCTACACAGTCGGTTCAAGTTGCATTGGGGTCTGTAGGATCTCAGCCGGTGCATTCAATTGATTAAGAAGTAGTTTAACTGTAAATATGTAAAATTTGTATTTTGAGTAAGAGTGTATGAGGGTGGAAATAATTGTTTCCCTTCATGCTAGACCAGGGTTGTCAGCGAAGATAAACGTGCGGTCGAGCAGGAGGGGATGGTAGCCGCCCCGCTGAGCTAAGATGGTGGACGGTGAAGGAGTGGAGGGCCAGCGACCCAAATGAAAATCACACGTGGCCATTATGTTTTAAATTTAAGTTATATGTAAAAATTAGTGATAAGCAATGAAAATAGTGTAATCCACATGTCAACAATTTAAATTAATGTACTATGTTTGCTTCCGAAAATAAAAATTACATCTAATACAGCCATAATTGCCTAAGTTCAGTGCGGTTTGTAGGGCAGGGCAATTTGTAACAAAGTTTCCGATTGGCCAGATCTCTGTGCTGGAGGGAGGGGGGGGGAGTGGCATGGCTTGGCTTGCTTTCGCAAGCGTTGGTCGAGAGAAGTGTGGCGGTCTCTGGGGAACAAGGACGTGTCGTGGAGCACGTGCGTTTGTCCTCCTGGAGAGTGCCATCAGGTTGCTCCATTAAGACTGCCGCCTACCCGCGTGTGAGGTTCAAAAGCGACGGAGCAGTAAAGTCGACCTTGAAGCGGGCATCAAATGCCGCGCTGCCTCAACCAGCCAAGCGCTGAACTAGCGTTTAAGGTTCCTGCCAACAGGTTTTTACTATGGGACACTAAGCAGTGACCATATTTTATTGGTGGAAAGTCTGCAACTAAGTTCAGTGCAGGTCGCAATCTGATTTCACATACATTCGGTTGGTACATTTTGAAGTACGGGCGTCTGAAAAGGCAGTTTTTAGCCATGTTGTATGGCTTAGAAACCGTGTTTTTAATGAGCATGACGTCTTAATAATGAGGTTCCAACCTTGTCAGAAGTTTATTTTCTTTTCGTACGTTGACACAATGGGCACACGTGGAATATTTTCGTATAAAAAATCAGTTTACGAACACACTGCAACACATTAGAAGCGTGGGGTAGGCGGGTGCTTTAAGGTTTTATTTGTCGGGAATCGTGGCAATTAAACACGGAATACAGAGCAGTTGTGTATTTCGTCAGTTGTTTGGTGCACTTTCAATCTCAAGTCGTGAGGGACAGAAGTTATTATTTATCGCTGCTTTTTCTCTGCCCTGAGCAAGGGAAAATACAGCTGTGATAGACGCGTGATGAACTTATTGAACGTGTTTGGTTTCATTCAGTAAACTTTTCGTGTAGAGTAAGGCGACGGAAATTCGGAGTACAGCGGCGCGTGAAAGACTGTGACGGAAAATAAAAATGCAGCGGACAGTGCCGACATTCGCGCGGGACGGACTGTGCAGAGAACGAACTAAGGATGGAGCGGTACGCGAACGTTCAACACTGCAGCGTGGCGGCGAGGGTCCAGGCTGGTGACCTAAGAACTGCACAGAATGACCAAGGACCATCACGGGCCCAGAGGTTTTGGCAGCAAGGGTACCAGGCAGCAGATAGCGGACATCGCAGGAGCAGTCCCAGAGAAGTCAACACGGCCTCACGACGCCCTACAACAGATGGAGCGGCCCTGACCATCGAACACCGGTTCTAACTGAACTGTCCAAGCGGTGAGTCCCAACTCAAATTTTAGCAGGCAGACCACGGACCTGGACATCAACTCCTGGACATCAACTGCAGCAGTGTTAGATGTTTCGCATGCCTCCTTAGGTAATGCTGACCAGGTACCGCTCAACGACAATCTGCAACACTGACAGGCCGTCCACAGCCGGGGAACGAGTGCACACCGGAGTAAAGATGATTGTAAACGAGGGCACTGGTACATTCAATCTTAACAACATAGGGCTCTAGAAAGTTCAAGAATGGAGGGTATAAGAGGTATATCTACAGACCCGAGCTCGAGTCAAGGTCTGGGTAGTGTGATTACCGAGTCACAATCGAGGAGCGCTACGTCAAGAGACAGAAGTGAAGTAGGTACGCAGGGCCCGGAAGCAGGTGGCTTGCGAGAAATGTAAAAGTAAATGATGACAGTAATGCAGAATAAATTGGATAGCCAGGCGCAGGTCTTGCAAAATCAAGCGCAGGAGAACAAAAAACAATTGCAGGAGATACCAAGTAAAGTGGATAGCCAATCGCGGGAGATAAAGGAGATGAGGAGCGAGACAAAGAGTAGAGATAAGAGCAGTAGACGAGAGAATTAGTACCTTCGAGGCTCGTGTGACGTGTCAGTTCGGGGAACATATACCGTGGAGTTCGAGGAAAAAATTGACTGTCGGATACTAGAAATTTAGGCGCAATGCGAAAACTGACCAGCAAGATGAGAGGAATCTGCAGGCTAGTGGAGCGATCTGCGAGAGGGTAAATGCAGTCGCTGAACTTTGCGAAACTCAAGTCCAGGTAGGTTAGAAGTTCAAGTAGTCCAGGCGTGTGTCGAAGAGGTTGCGGGCGACACGAGCTGCGTTGAGAGCACTGTACTTTCGTTACAAAATAGGGTAGGCGATGTAGAAAAAGAACATGGGAGGTTGGTACAAAACGTTCCGCGAGGTAACTTGGCAGGAGGGTTGTTCGCAATAACACCGCCGAATGTGAGTCGATTTGTTAGCGGTTTTCACAAGGCAGCTGGATGGTGCAAGACCGGTTCGTTTCATTAAGCGTATGGACAAGTACGTTAAAAATTTCCCATACAGCAGATCTTGCGAATGAAACTATTTTTGAGTCGGCTGGCCGGACCTTGGGATAACTGGGCCCAGTGCTTACTACAGAGTTGGGAATCGTACAATGAATGTAGGGCGGCATTTATGCAACGTTTCTGGTCACCGATTGTGCAGGACAAACTGGTGAACCATATATACCAGGGCCGACATTACCAGGAGAGCAGGGTATCTATGTCCGATTTTGTGCGAGAAATCGTGGAGGAAAATAATTACCTAGATCAGGCATTTTCTTAGTCGCGGCTGGTATATCATCTATCCAAGCACCTACCATGGTATGTTAGAGATGCAATAATTACCGCCAAGATAGAAGATACAGACGCACTCGTTTCGCTGGTTGAGCGCTTTGAGATGCAAACAGAGCCACGCCAGCTGACCGGTTGGCAAAACCAGACGAATGGCGACAGGTCGGAGAGACATAGCAAAGAGCAAGGTTCGGACTGGAAACAAGGGCAAGGAGACCTTAGGGGGGAGAAGGAAGAAGGCGACCGGCAGCTGAAGAGTGAGCAGAGGAGCGGTGGCCATAAAAACCAGTCCAGTGGCAGGGGACCGCCAGAGCAGAACCGCACTGTGGAGGTCAGGCAGGCTATTGTACAAGGTGATCAGACTGGGGTGGGGGAAGATAGGGCAGCAAACCCGGGTAGCCATAAAAACGTAGACTGGGTATCCCATAATAGCGTGCACACTGTTGTCGAAGTGTACGACCAGGATGTACAGTCGGGAAACGAATCCCGCCTGGCTGCGAACGCCCCGGGCAGTTAGGAACTGACCAGACGGGGACAAAATACCAGGCGTACAGGTGTGAGGTACACATGCCCCTGGATGAGGCGGAAATTATGCTTTCCAAACCCCACCAGCGGGCCTGGGCAGAAAAGTCACCTGTAGTGAGTATGGTTATTGGGGGGCGTGAAATTAAGGCTGTTGTTGACACCGGCAGCGAGGTATCACTGATGCGTGAATCAGTCCTTAAACAGCTGTGAGCTAGAGAGGGCGACCGAGAGGCGGTGGTGCTACCCAGTTCCGGCGGCGTCCTGGTAGGTGTGAATGGGAACCGCCTTAAGGCCGTGAGCCAGCAAGTGGTCATCAATGTCGGCCTGGGTGAGGCGAAATTTCCCCTTAATTTCCTTGTGGAGCAAGACATAATGCCGGACATACTAGTGGGAATGGACACATTGCTGCGGAACGAAGCCTGGATAAACTGTAAGAAAAAGACATTGAGCAGCTGTGTGAATGGACAGGAATATGAGGTGATGACGGGGGCGACCCGGCGTGCCAACATGTAAAAAAACGGGCAGTTCTGCGCATTTCCGCGGCAGAAGTACCGCTCACGGCAATTGAGGAGGTCATACAGGGCGCCATGCCAACCAAAATGTGGGGCAAGGTGAGGCGCGCTGTCAGTAGATGCGACATCTGCCAGCGCACGAAGTCGAACATGAGACCGCTCAAGGGCGAGGCTGGAGCAGTTACTGCGAGCCGGAAGATCGAGTTGGTGTCTATTAATATTCATGGGCCACTCGTGGCATCGCGCGGCGAGTATCTGTATATTTTAGTCATTTTAGATGTGTTCACTATGTATATACGCATGTTTCCCCTTAGGAAAGCGACCGCCAGAGCAATAGTGACCCAAATAGGGAAATACTGCCGCGAAGTTCGGACGCCTCAGAAAATATTTTCCAACAATGCGACAGTATTTACCTGTGAGACTTGGTGTGGAGCGATGAGGCAGAAGAGGACTGGAATAAAGCACGTGTCCTTGTATAGGCCGGCGGGAAATCTGGTCGAGCGGGTGAACCTTGAATTGAATCGGATCTTGCGACTATTAGTGCGGAAGCACCACTCGTCATGGGCAACGCACTTGAAGTTGATAGAACGGTGCATAAAGGAGACCATGCACGAAACCACTGGTGTTACGCTGTATGAGTTGCATAATGGTAGGCCGCTGCCACTGTGGATAGGGAGGTCAGTTCGTTTCCCGGCGCAACCCATTAAAGATGCGGAGGAAGTGTGTCGGTGGGAGTTGCACAGAATTCGCAGACTGGTGGCACTACGGATACACAAGAGGGGGACGGGGAGTGCGCCAGATGTGTTGGAGGTAGGGAAACGAGTACTCGTCAGGAAAACAAATTTGTCGTTGAGAACCCGCGGGCGGTGGCAAAGTTGGCAAAACTGTATGAGGACCCATTCGTCATCCTGGCCGAGAGAGGAAAAGGGGCGTATGAGATTGGCACGGCTGGGAGTTTACAGAGCCGAGGGACGTATAATAGAGACAAGCTGAGGAGATATTGCACGAAACCACAGGTGGAGCAGTAAGATTTTGCAACGCTGGGTAGTCAGAAGGGGACTAGCCTCCCGAGGGTGTTAATAGTTGAGTTCCATAGCTTTGTGGTTGGGTGTTTCTTTTTGTGTGGATTAGTAGCTGTAGAAGGAATAGATGAATTTGGCCGATGAGGATTGTACAGCATGCCGCGGTTTAAAAACCAGGCCCAGAGGGGTTGTCAGCTGTCCGTTTTTTTTACTCCTACATGCCTCGTTCTCACGCAATCTGGTCGTGCGGCGGTACTTAAGGGCACGCTTACCTATGACAAGGTGTCAGCGGTAGCAAGTGCCGACCGAGTGTAAAAAAAAATAGGAAACTAGTCCAGTGCTGTACGAAAAAAGAAAAAAAAAATTTAAATTGAAACGGGAATAAAATAGACACCGACAGAAAAATCACTTGAAAGACTTGGCGGCGATACTTTCACCTCTCGTATCAAGGTCTTCGAGGTAACAACAGAGGGTGGATGTAATGTGCCTCCTGACCACAGTATACAGATTGTGTAATGTAGTGATTTACACAAAGGTTTTAAAGAAGCTTGGGGAGGATAAATGTTATTAATTTTAGGAGACATAGTTGGTAGCATTACAGAGTGAGAATTTCTTCGATTTGATTGTAACTAATATTGGAAGGAATAGGGCTACACAGTCGGTTCAAGTTGCATTGGGCTCTGTAGGATCTCAGCTGGTGCATTCAATTGATTAAGAAGTAGTTTAACTGTAAAATTTGTATTTTGAGTACGAGCGGACAAGGGTGGAACTAATTGTTTCCCTTTACCCATTTGTCCTCCAGGAGAGAGCCATGGGTTGCTACATTAAAGATTTATTTGTAGGGAATCGTGGCAATTAAACACGGAATACAAAGCAGTTGTGTACCTCGTCAGTTGTTGCACTTCCGATCTCAAGTCGACGGAGACGGAAGTTATTATTTATCGCTGCTTTGTCTCTGCCCTGAGCGAGGGAAAATACGGCTGTAATAGACGCGTGACGAACTTATAGAACGTGTTTGTTTTTATTCAGTAAACCCGCTGAGCTAGACCGAGGCAAAGAAATTGGCTGTTATCGGGGTGGATATTTGTGAACTCAACTCAACTAGAAGGGAGGCCACAAAAAAATATTTATTTATATATATATTTAATTATTTATTTATATACATATTCAGGATGTTTCTTAAATAGGGGGACAAACTTTGCATGCCTGTTCCTCTAAAAAAAAAAAAGGAGACGAAAACATGTTATGCAATATCCACCTAAATGTAATATGAAGGGAGTTATCAGCCCCCAAATATCAAATTAGAAAACCGTATTTTCCCAAAATATCGGAAACTAATTGACATAACAATACAATATTTTCAGCATTGCTTAATGCTATTGGGATCTTCAAACCAGCAGCAAAGTCTGGTTGATACCTTCCTCCCTTATGAAAATAGCGGCAGTCGCTACCCTCTAATTGCATACAACTTTGTCAACGTCAGGATATGTGAACAATTGGAGATGATTTATTAAGTAATTAGGCAATTCATAAGACATACTACTACAACTTTATCGTACAAGTCCTCGTTTATTACTTGGCCTGCCCTCAGGGGGCACCTGCGGCAAGACATTACATCAATAACATGCACTAAGCTGTTTATGAATGCAATGTAGCAATATGGAACCACAGATGGCACCCAGGGCCCATTTAACAAGGCCTCCTGTATGCGTATTCTTCCATACACACAGACCATGGCTCACGTCAGTCACATGTCCAGTGAAACATGTGACCATGCCAACTGTCGACTCACGTATTGAGTCAGTGTTGTCGGTAGTGCAACCGACGGTGGTTAAAGTTTGTGTAACCGTCGTTGAAAGAACGTTTTCTGTGGAGACTGCAACAATGCCTGTTTATTCATATCGTGAACAAGCGGACATGATTTTCATGTATGGCCGTGCCAACGGTGTTGGTAGACTAGCGAAGAGGTTGTATGGCGTTAAGTATCCAAATAGAGCACAGCCAACATATAAAACCTTTGCTTCGTTGTTTCGCCGACTTGCAGACAGGAACATTGAATGTGAATACAGGTGATCGCGGGCAACCCATGACACGTCGTACCCCTCGATTAGAAGAGCGCATCCTCAACAACATTGACGCCGATGCAGGTGCCAGCGTCAGGAACGTCAGGGCAACATTACATGTTGGCCACACAACAGTGTGGAGGGTACTTCATCAACAGCTCCTGTACCCGTACCATGTCCAGCGCGTGCAAGGCCTTGCGCCTGTCAACTATCCAGCGCGACTGTCATTCTGCCAGTGGTTCATTCACCAAAGTCAGTTGGCAGCCGTCGTGTCATACATTTTGTTTACAGATGAAGCGACGTTTGGGAGGGTTTGCATCACTAACTTCCACAACACTCATCAGTGGGCAGCCGAAAATCCACATTCGGCCACGTGTAGTTGACATCAGCAGCAATGTCGGATCAATGTGTGGTCTGGGATTGTGGCTGATTGCCTGGTGGGGCCATATGTATTGCCACCTCGTCTATTAGGTGAAGTGTACAGAGACTTCCTCATCAATGCTTTGCCACCCTTATTAGAGGATGTGCCCATGCTTGTATGCAGAAAGATGTGGTTCATGCACGACGGAGCCCCAGCACATTTTAGTCGTAACGTACGCACGGTATTAGATGCAACGTTTTGAGACCGTATCACCACGGTCTCATGAACAATCACGGCTGAGATACCTGGACAAGCTGTCCGGCCTCAATTTCCACTAACACCCTTCCCCACAAGCGTACTCATTTAATGTTCACACACAGACACAGGGACTATCACTACGAATAAACAGGAGTCAGGGAGGAATTATGTTCGAAGGGCTGTATATTGAACAAATCGTTACATAGGATTCCATTGACAGTTGGTTTCACAAATATTAA
>PNEQ01060488.1:0-49396 GCA_003012365.1 Medauroidea extradentata | reverse complement strand
GTCATATTTTGGCATGGCTCTTGTGGAAGCTTCTGGCCCAGAAGTTTAACCGAACCCAGGCATTTACATTTCTGCATGCCGGGGATATTGCACAAATACAGGTGAAGTGGGGCATGCACCACAATTGACAGTTACGTAATACTTGATTACCACACCAAATGCCGGCCTACTTTAATGATCTAGATGGTAGGCCAGATTGCTTAACCTGGAGTAAGTTGATGCTATATAATGGGTAAAGTTGTGTTAAGCATTTGTAAGTAAATTCAAAATATCTTAGTAAGTAATCCTGAAGTTGTTAGTAACTTAAGTAACTCTAATATATTTCAACCTATTAAAATATTAATTTTCTTGTGACATTTAAGTTTCCTATTGTACAATTTCCTAGTTAATTAAACATTCAGCTGTCAGAGTTGACATTACTTAGTATTATTCCATAAATATACATATGTTAAATGGGGAAGACTTTAGACACGTGGGGTGACTTTCAGACACATTTATACTATTATTTTCTATATCTGTCAACTGTGAGTAAATATTATTTAATGTAATGCGCTTATTTCATGTTCTGTATTTATCAAAATAAATTTCTTTATTCAGAGCTACCATATTGTTAGGAAAATAATATCTTGCAACTTACCAAAGTACACATATCCAAAAACACTCCTCTTTTCCAGTAATTTTGAGGTTATTCAGGTAGCAAGGGAATCATGACCAATATTTAGGGAAAAGTTACACAATCTGCTAAAAAATTTGATGTGAGTTTTGAATTAAATTTTGAACTGTTATTTCTGTTACCAGTGAAGTAAATTGATTAAATTTGGTTGATTACTATGTTGAATTTTGTTGTTAAATAACATAAACAGAAATTTTTATTTATTTTCTTCCAGTTATGAAACATTTCCTTCAAAGTTAAAATTACCAGACTACAACTTCAATATGTTTTAAGCCTATAAAAATTACATCTAACAGGAAGTGAAACTTATCAAGACCATCTAACAAGTTACCATGACGAACTAAAAACAACATGGTAAACAAAGTTAAACTTAAATATTATGATTACGTAGCCTTTAAATTTGGAGTAATGGGGTCGTTGTATTCTCTTACTGTTTGGCCTACCTTAGACACAAAAGTGATGTTTTAAAACTTGAGAAGTCTCAAATATAATTTGGACTGGAGATGAAAACCTCAACTTTAGTTTGGGCAGTCTTATAAGCTGCTGGCCTCTTACATGATGACAAAGTATTAACCTTTTGAGATTGGGCTGAGAGATAGGAAAATACCATCTTGACTAAAAGAAAATACATTTTTGAAAATTTTTAAAACTCTACAAATTCATTTCACCTCCAATAAATGTAGTGACCTTCTTACTACAAAACCCACATAATAGTTAATTTTTTTGTTAATACTGTTGCGAGCAGCGACTATTGTGCGTGCAATGTAAGCTGATACAGCACGGCAGACTAAAGGACCTTCGTTTGCACTGTAAGGCCCACATTTCCCTTCGTGACGTACCGCGGTGGCAACCTGCATGCTTATCTCAAGTTTCATAAATACTCGGGTAACAGTATATATCACAGACTACAAAATTCTTGTGCCTACTAAATGATTCCCTGCAGTGCTTTGACCCTGATGTGACATGTTTCGCACAACTCCGAGAAAGAGAGATTCTGTGGGATTTCTGCACTCTTGAATAAGAGTACGCCCATATAACGGAGCAATGCCACAGGCAGAGAGAGTTTTAGCTGAAAGGCATCTTGTTTGCGAGTGAGTCATAGTGACAGGTAGTGGTACTCAAAGAGTGTTCTGCAATATTGTTTGCTGCAAGTAGTATCAAAGATTGTGTTTTTGGACTTCAAGAGGACCATCAGAGTGCTCCAAGAAGACATTTGGTCCAACGTTTGTGAGTGGTCAAAATGAAATTTTATAAACATAGAACTTGTATAGGGGACTGAGATGTTATTGTTTTGAATGTATAACCATTATGTATACACAAACGTGTTCCTCACGAAAAACTATGACCAAAACATATTTCGCACTTTTCACCAAAACTTAATGTTAAGGGAGGAATGGGCCTCTGAACATCAAATTTTTAAACAGTATTTTCCCAAAATATTATAAACTAATTGACATAAAAACACAATATTTTCAGCATTGCTTAATGCTATTGGGATCTGCAAACCAACAGAAAATGCTGGTTGAAACCTTCCGCCCTTATAAAAATAGCAGGGGTGGCTACTCTCGAATTGCATATAACTTTTTACCGTCTAGATTTTCGAACATCTGAAGATGGTTTATTGAGTAATATTACCTGTCCAAAAAAAGGTCCCCCTGTTGCAATAGTCTAGGACTCATAGTTTTCTTTCAAATCACAAATGAAGCTACAGCGATAGAGTTTCCGAAACAATGGTATCGTGAGTTAGAAACATGTAGGTAATGTTGAATGTGCACCACCAACAATTCAAGGAACACAACAAAATAAACACATGAACGCACTATTGTCTATGCTGTATGCTGTGTATCTTAGGTGCAAAACACAGGACTTAGGAGCATTCTTAAATGACGATATGCAAAAAAAAAAAAAAAAAGGTGGGAAAGTAAATTAAACGGATTTCTCAAATATCAGAGAATTGTTGAACTATAAAATTGACAGTGTTAGTGAAAGAGTAGAAATTGTCGACAAAAATTGGAAATGTGAAAGATGACCTGCAGAAAGAGATGAGTGTCTTAAAGGTGGAATGGAAGGAATTAATTCAGAGGCAGGTAGGTGGTAAGCCATCTGCGTGTCAAGTTGGTAATGTGAGAAGCCAGAGCCGAGACATGAGGGTAGCGATGAAGAGTACTCTACGACGCATAGATTGGTGGCAGGAGCAACTCAACACTTGACTACAGCTGCGTTTGACATGCTTGGGGTTGGAAAGGAGGTTACATTCAAACCTGCCCCGAACACTGGCCAAACTCCATGGTGTGAATATCACAACCAACATGAGACTGTCGCAAACCCTGAATGGCTGGACAGAAAATCAGCATGCCTACTACATGGCAGCAATGTTGAGAGGCCTTACACTCAGTATACTCTAATGTATGCCTGAATGACATTGTCTGGAGTATTCTACACATTAGTTCCTGTCCATAACTGCACTTCGTGGACCACTATTTGCAACATGTTCACCATGCCCAACATCGAAGTCACAGCCAGTGACACGGGGAGCACCATCAGTAACTTTGGCAGGACAGTGAAAGGTTACCCCAGCTGTCATTCAAGGAGTGTCCAAAATGTCATTGCGATTGGATTCTTCATTGATGCCATTTCTGACATGGAAGTGTGACAAACAGTGCACCTGGCAACACTCAACACCAGGAAGATGCTCTCGGCAATTCACTGGAAGTCGAATGAGCACAGCAGGTGACAGTGAAACAACAAGCAGTGCAAGAAGCAACAGTAACAAGAAATGAGAAGAGGAACAGCATCAAAAATACCCTGAAGGAAATAAAAAGGGCAATTAATTACATTTCCAGCAGAATTGGTATTTCTGAACACCACCCTTGACACAAAACTCACCACAAAAATGACCAAAGTGCTGGGAGTGTGAACGACCAGGAGCTATAGCCAGGTGAGACCCACTAATCTTCTAAAAATTCGGTAAACATGCAAACACCGGTCTTGAGGAGTGAAGGTCGGTGACTGCTGGGAAGTAAGGTCCCACAATTCCTTCAGTTATATTCGGTGAAACAGGTACTTGACGCATTGCTGGTAGAGGGCAGTCTGGAAGATGTACCCTGCCAGATGGTCGTAGATGTAGGGGACAGCATTACTGTCGTCAATCCAGACATTTTAAGTCTTTCCCCCAGGAATTACATGATCGAAATATCGGACAGGGCCTGTTAACAACTGTAACCGGTGAAACAACACCAGTTAATGCAGTGTGGTATAATTATGGAACAGTTCTTGTGTAATACTTCTGACCAACTCTAATCATGATCTGATCATATTTGTTTTCAAATGAATCAAACAAATTTGTTTATTGGTAAAATTTGAATTAAAATACCATGTTTTGATTATTAAAACATGTGTGTGTTTTAAAAAATTATGTTAGGAAGTATTGTGTGATACTGTCGAAATACTATTTTGGTAACATCAAGTAGCTACAACTCTATGCCGGCCTATAACCTCTAGGCATTCCTTTGTCTCGACCTTGTAGTTTCTTACACATCATGGCATGAACATCAATCAAAGGCTTAGTGCTCTATATCGTTTTGTAATGTCGTAATCCGACAAGTTTTCCCTTAGGGTGAGTTTATTCTTTCAATTTATTACATTTTGCGCCCTGGTGTTACATTGTTTTTAAGACGTTCTTTTAAATTTTGTTCGCTGGTTTAATGTAGCGGTCACCGCCACACGGTTTCAACTCTTTGCTATGTAGAACGAAAGGAAGCCTAGCCAGTATTTGAGGGATTTGGCTTGTCTACATCTTCCGATGTAGAAGTAACATTATTTCTACTCGTCCTTTTGCTGTACCGTCATTGGTAGCCATGGGCGAGATGGAGAAGTAACATCTTTCGGCGGTGGCAAGAGTGTGCCCATGAAGGACAGCCAGGAAAGTCCAGCCAATATACTTATTTTTCCTTCTCTCGTCCTAACTACTTGATGTGCACACAGCACTAATTATTCTAATTTTAGACTTTATTTAATATTCGATCACAACCTCTGCAAAATTAATTGAACAACGAAAATTGAAAATTTGTTAAAATATGTAATATTAAAATTTAAGTAAAGTAATTTTTTTTTTTTTTGGATCCCCTTGTTTAACTTATTTATTATGAAATTCTTAAGCCATATGTGCTTTTCTTGATTTGTTAATGTACCGTATTGTTTACATACACCAAATACTCATTGTTCAAAGAATTTATTGTTATCTAATCAACTAATCAAGGTATTAAAATTTTTTTTTTCTGAATTATTACAATTTTATTTACTAGACCTAACTCATTTCATAAAGTTTAATATACAAAGGCTCTCATGCTCCTAAATTAAAATTAAAATTACTTTTTTGTATGATATCTTAAATTAATAATCTTTATTGTGAAGTGTTGGGGAAAGGAGGCTCGGCCCTTTCTCTGACATTGAATAAGGAGCACTGATCAACAACTTGTGTCTACGTTAGTGCTGTTTTCCCCTTTCTTTGATTAATTGGCCTAGGAGCTGTCTTGATTGGTTTACCCTTACTGGACCTCCTAGGTTGGTTGGTAAAGTTTGGGGGAAACTGAAGTCCGCCGCCCCTTTGCGCGTCAAGAACATGTGGCGTTTGCTTATCATGTGCCGTGCGTTGATTGTTTTGTGTCACTGTCACTGTATGGCATTTTTAGTGCCGATTTAATAGATACTGGAGCCTCCCATTGTTTTGTGCGGGAACAGTTGTGGGAGTTTCTGCTGGCACGTTTGTGTAACAGGATTGATGAATTATCCACACTGGAGCTGTGTGTGGCTAATGGATATGTTGTTAAGTGTACCCGATCCATTTTGTTGCACTTCAAAGACAATAGATTCTCTTGGACTAACCACTTTTGGATCATTCAAAATCTGGTTGCAGATATAGTGTTGGGTGTCAATTTCTTGTACCACACTCGTGCGGTTGTTGATGTGCATGCTCCACGTCTTGTGTTTAAATTTGCCTCCAAGGTCATCTGTCCTTTGCCCTGTTTAGATGTGTTGCCGTGCCAATTCCCTCTCAAGATAACGCCTTGGAGGATTTGTTGAGTGAATTTTCAGATGTCCTTACTACGCACATCGGTAGCCTCACCCTACGAATTTGCTTTAACCGATGATGTGCTGGTTAGAGTCCCGTTTTATTCTTACAATCCTCCTAAGTTGGCCATCATAGGTCAAATTCTGGGCAAATTGCTTAGTGAAGGGATAATTTCACTCTCAACTTCGGATTACGCTAGTCCTGCCTTTTTGGTGAAAAAAGAAAGACGGCGGACTCAGTTGGTTACCAATATGTCTAAGGTCAATAATAAGACTTTTCTTGACCCTTTTCCAGCTCCTACTCTGTATGCCACTCTTCAGCACCTCGGGAAGTCTAGCGTGTGTTCCGTGATAGACCTTAATGCTAGTTTCTACCAGTGTCTTCTGCACCCTGATTGTCGGAAGTATACCGCCTTTCAAACACCATAGGCACATTTTGAATTTAATCGTATTCCCATGGGTGCTAAATTTCTGATGCAGGCTTTGTCACGTGTTCTTGACCACGTGCTGTCCGACCTTAAGTTCAAATGTGTCTATAACTACATAGATGATATCATTGTGTACAGCGGTAGTATCGAGGAGAATTTTGGGCATTTGCACCTGGTTTTGGCTCGGTTGCACTCTGCCGGCCTTACCGTCAACCCTGGGAAGGTCACGTAGGCTGCATCATCAGTGAATTTCTTGGGATATATTGTGTCCGAAGGTCGCTTAATTATGGACCCTGAGCGAGTACGACCTGTTGTTGAGTTCTCGCACCCGAAGAGTGTTCGTGGCGTCTCAAGTTTTCTGGGCATGTTGGGATATTATTTCCGATTTATTCCTTATTTCTCGAAGCTTGCTGCTCCTTTAAATTCTTTGAAGCGTAAGAACGTAGCTTTTGAAAGGGGAGAAGAACAGGAGCTTAGTTTTGTTAAACTGAAGACGGTCTTGGCTAATGCCCGTCCTTGTATATGGCTGATTTTGATCTTAGGTTCGTGCTTCATGTAGATGCGTCCAGTGTAGCGCTTGGTGCAGCGCTGAGCCAATGGCGGGATGGCAAGTTGTGTCCTGCAGGTTTTGCCAGCCATACGCCTGGGGGACGGCTAAATTTGACTCCTTCTTGAGAGGTGTCGAATTCTATCTATGTACCGACAACCAGGCAGTTTCGCGATTGTTGCGACATTCTAATGATTTTGGAAAACTAGGTCGATGGACTTATCGCCTGATGCGATTCCGTTTCGTTATCCAACATGTACCAGGATCAGATAATGCTGCTGCAGAGGCATTGTCACGCATGTATGATCCCGACCATTACGTTGTTGAACCTACTAGTTCTACATCCTATGGTTCATTACGCACCACCTTTATTACCAGCCAGGGTTTTTACGTGAGACTTCAGGAAGCTCAGACCAATGATCCAGTCTGTTGTGATCTGGTCACCGCGATCCAACGTGGAGACCAAGTTCCATATGTTGTCCAGGATGGGCTTCTGTACTACGTGGGACACCGAGGGAGTGTCAAACGTCTAATGGTTGCAGAACATGGTACAGCTGAATTACTCTCTTATTATCACAATTCTCTTTTTGGAGGTCATTTGGGCCGCCAAGGTACCCTTAAGAAATTGTGTGGACATTTCTATTGGCCTATTGTGTATAAAGATGTGCACCAATACGTCTGGTGGTGTGAATTGTGGCTGCACGCTAAACCTGCGCAAAATTCTAGAGTCGGATTGTACACACTGGATGCTGTTTCTTATAGCTGGGAGGTGTTGCATTATGATGTGTTTGGGCATTTGGTTTGATCTACTTAAGGTAACCTTTACATTCTGATATTGTTGGATGTTTTTTCCAGTTTTGTCATCTCTATTGCGTTAAGGTCTTTGAAGAGTAGTAAGATTACAAGGGTGTTGTCAGACCAGGTGTGGTCAGTGTTTGGGCCTCCAGTCAATCTCGTCACGGACAATACATCGTACTTTGTGTCAGTTCAGTTTCGTGACATGTGTTTCAGATGGGGCATGTCACGATGTACCTCCAGTCCGTATTTGCTTTGCGGAAATAGAGTGCAGCGCTTTAACCGAAACTTGAAATATACATTGACTGCCATTTATCACTCTCAGCAGACATATTGGGACCAGGACCTGGACATAATAAATTTAGGCTTTAATTTAGCTGCATCTGGAGTGACCAGGCATGGTCTGGCTGGCATTGTTTCGGGGCATGATGTCCTACATCAACTATTGAATGTTTAGGGTGTCCCATCACCTGTAGTTCCTATTTCTGATGCCGCTAAAGAGCACCTAGCCACTGATGTGTTGGCCCGTCTGTATGACAAGCGTGGGTACCTACAGGCACAGTATAACGCTGGACGTGTTCCTTCATACTATCAGGTCGGTCAGTCAGTCTACTGTAAATCCTTCTGCCTTCCTTCCCGTTCTGACGATCGTGGCAGTAAACTACGGACCCGTTTTGTTGGTCCTTTGGATGTAACTGAATTACTTGGTCCTAATACAGTGCTTTTGGCAGATCCAAACTCTGGGCGTATTGTTCGGAAAGCACATGTGAGCCATCTGAAACATGCACTGGACAGCCCGGAAGATTAACTCCTTGCAAGATATTGTGTTTCAGGGTAATTGAGATGCAGAAGGCGTTGCTTCGATCTTTGGCGTCATCACACAGAAGACGATTTCGGATGTGGGAGGGCAGGGACCGTTTCCCTAAATCCGTTTTACCCTCTAGTTTCCCTGGGTGTCAGTGTTATGACCGGTTGTCTGTGTTTTCTGGTGTTCGTCTGTGTTTTGCGGTGTTAGTTTGTGTCCCTCCGGAGGGTATACTCTACTTACTACTAAGTTATTTATATTATTGAGGTGCACCTTAGTACAAGATTGATGGAGTATTTTAAGACATTTTTATATATGTATTGGTTTGTTAATTATTTATGATTTTATATTCGGTGTGTATCTACATTGTACCTAATACTGATGGGATCATAGTGTAACTGATTTTTATAGTTGTATGCTGTGTGAGAATTTGCTGTTTTGTATGCCGTAAAACAAATCACCGTGCAAATATTTTGTTGAAAATGTATTGTATTAAATGGTAATTTTATTAATTTACTGTATGAAGTGTTAAGGAGTATTTTATGTATTTATTGAACCTAACATAACATATACAGTGTCGCCGTCCGGAGGAAGCGGAAGTGACTGGTGACAATATTCTGCAGGTATGTGACGGGCAAGTACAGTTTTGTAGGTGGATTGTTCCTCAGGGTGCCACCTGGCTATTACCCGACCAGGGCGGGACTCTTACTCAGGGCCGTGCTCGGCTCCGCTGGCGACACATCACTTCCTCGGCGAACTACAAATCAGATAACGGAATTGGTCAGGGTGTTAGGGAAGGTTCTAATAAGAACATTGGGTAGCACTTCTCGGCTGCCGCCCACTGCCCACACCCTAGGACCGTACTATGGTCAGTCCCTACACCATGTACAGGAGAACTGGATCGTAAATCTACTTTATTGCACACACCGATCACGTACACATTATTCCCGTAACCCTGTGGTCACGCACTCTAGAGTTATGCCGCCGAGTGAAGCTGAGGCTTGGCAGGCACAACAAGTGGTGAGATACAGTACATGTAAACCTTTAAAGTTACTCCAGCGACCCGGTGTAACAGGGCGAAGCGAAACACAAACAAAATCAGACACACAAACGGACACACAAACTACTCCACATCCACTGAACTAATAACACAACTTTTTCTCTTCCTCCTCGCGTCCTACCTCTTCCTTTGGTCAAGCTCAACTCCTAGACAAAAAAAAAGGCGGCAATCGGGACCAGCGGACATCAAGCAAGCAAGGTACCATTATTAACACTTTTAACCAATAACCACCTCATTATATTATAGAAATAGCATTAACCACTGCCTCTAATTAACCAAACTTGATCCCCACACCTGTTTCCGTAATTTTTTTTCTGTTCTTGCAAATGTTTTCGTAATCTTAACCTAGTTAACCCGAGGCGTCCACACGGCAACATAACCCTAAAATAAAATAAACAAACCCTTATGATTACTCTTTACATTTTCAGTTACAATAACACAGGTGGCAACCGCATACAAAAGCAAAACAAACACAGCCACTACTTTGTAGGCCCAGTGCCTTCGAGGTAAAGTCGGGGTGCGGGGTCACCACTACACACACTGCGGTACAGGATGGTCGGGGAGCACTCGGAGGTGAACACTGTCGAGATCGGGGCTTACAACTGTACCTGGCCAGGGGCCCGGTACAATGACAAATGCCCCCCCCCCCCCTGGAGAAGACACGATCTCTGCATGGCAGCAGTTCTCTGGATCACCTTCCCAGCTGTGCTGCTCCCCATTTCCTGTCGATGGTTTGCGGTGGTTGTTGCCGCCAGATGCCTAAAATACACGGGTTTGACAGAGATCCACTTCTGCCAACTCTGTGAGGTGGAAAGGATCTCGGATTGGGCAGCATCCACGTCGACTGGGCCGGGGACAGGTCCGTAGGTGGTATGGAACCTGTTGTCTGCGATTCTGGCAGCTGGCTGATGGCTGTTGACCCTGATGTCCCGCTACACCTTGGTTCGCCTGTACCGTACCTGGCAACGACTGCTCGTCCTCTGATGTCTCCATCCCAGCAGAACGGGCAGGTTGGTCCTGTGCAGGTAGTCCTGTGGCTTCTCTGTCGGTCTCATGGCTAGTGGGGCGTCGTGGTTTACGTTGCAGTCAGGGCTGGAACCAGGCCGGTGCTTTGCGCCGTGTTCGGCGGTGGGGTGTCTCCTCCACATGCTGCAGCCTGGTGTCTGGGACCTCCGTGCAGCTCCGTCGGCAAGGCTCCCTGTCGGTTGGTGGTAGTCCTGCCTCGCTCCTGCCCCGCAGTGGCGGTCTACGGCAGCGTCTTGTGAATCGTTCTCCTTCCTCTGGCTCCTCCACGATGGCTGATGTGGCTCCCTCTGAAACTTCATGGGGGCCACAGATCTCGCTGATTTGCAGAGGTGGGACTCGTTCTACCTCGTCATCTGGGTCTGTCGCAATTGGCTCTGAGCCATAGGTCTGCCTGTGCTCCCCTATGTCGGTTGTGGGCGCCAATGGGAACAGTAATGCCAGCTCCCCAATGGGCTGGTCAACTGACCTGAAAACATTCTCATGCTTGCCACTAGACAGTGAGTTAGCAGGGGGCCTGGAGTGGTGAATGCCATTTTCTCACGGTCTTCTGGCCTGATGGGGATCTGCCAGTAGCCTGATTTCAAGTCCAAGGTGGAGAAGATACTGGCATTTCCCAGTCCAGCTAAGGCCTCTTCAAAGCTGATCTGCGGTGGTTGCGCATTCACGGTGACAAGGTTTAGCGGCCGGAAGTGT
Source organism: Medauroidea extradentata (assembly GCA_003012365.1). NCBI lineage: Eukaryota > Metazoa > Arthropoda > Insecta > Phasmatodea > Phasmatidae > Medauroidea > Medauroidea extradentata. The sequence continues at coordinate 38,299 of PNEQ01060488.1, read as the reverse complement.
ACACTGAATCGCAAGGTGCCGTCTTTCTTTGAGACCAAAACAATCCGAGCGTTGTATGGACTGTCCGAAGGCTCAATGACTTCCTCCTTCAGCATCTCAGCAACTTGTTCGCGTATGGCGCGTTGTTCCCTCATGCCCTACCCTCGGGGTCCCGTGTATACTGGGTCGGCCTCTGGGGCCCGGATGGAGTGCTCGGCGGCTGTCGTTGTATGTAGCAGGACAGAAAATGCAAATACGTCAGCTCTTTCGTTCACGATAGTCTGCACTGCTTCTCTAAATTCTGTTGGCACCCCATTATCCAGTTCGTCCAAACTGACGGGGCAATGTTCAACCCGCAGTTGGTCGACGGCATATACAGTTGGCCGTTCTCCTGTCACTACATGTACTCTCCGCGCGGCAACTTCTATAACTGCCTCCTGCTCGCATAACCACAGCTGACCCAGCACAATAGGTTCTCGTAAGCCCTCGACGACCAGGGATTCCACTTGTGATATCTGGTCGCGGATTCTGACCGTGAGGTCTGTGATGCCTTGCGTAGTGCTGATACCATCGTGGGTGGCGAGTCGTACTATGCTGGCCTGTGGTCTCAGCTGATCTGGCTCAACGAGTGTCGGGTCGACGAATGTGTGGCTTGCAGCAGTATCTACCAGGGCAGCAGTTGGGTGGTTGTTCACATTGACAGGGATTCTTAATAGTTGGTCTGCGGTAGCTGTCACATTCCCCAGGTAAGGGGTAGCTGCGTTGCTATGTGTCTCCATCGTGAACATGGGTGTGTTGACGGGAAGGCCAGCATCGGACAAGCCCTTCCCGCCTATGCGTTTCCAGACATCTGTGGGTCTCTCAATGGGCACTCCCGATGCCGGTGGAAGTTTGGAGGTGGGCAGTTGTAGCACTGAGGTGGTTGCCGTTCTCGTCGTGGTAGCCTGGGTGGTCCAGACATGCTAACCGGTGCTGGACCCTCAATCGCTGGAAGTAGCGGGGCAGATACTTGTGTGGTTGGCCTTGACGTAGTGGTTAACCCACTGGGCCCCTCACTTGGCCGGTAACCATGTCTGTCCACCAGGTGCTCTCTCCTGCAACTCAGTGAATTTACGCACCTCTCTGCTCCGATGGCTTGCTTAACGTAACCCTCCATACTCTCACCCCACACTTTGGTCATGAATGGTTGTATCTCTGGTCGTAATCTCTGGGTAATACTAGCTAGTGATCCCTCTGGCGGCACGCGTGGTTGGATGTGTCTGAACAGCTGCACTTTTTTGCTATGAATTTCTTAACACCTTCTGTCGCCTTTTGCTTTTCGCTATAAAATTGTGCTTGGCATTCAGCCAAGGCCTCCTCCGTGTCAAATCTCTGGCGTAGGGCCCCAGCAAACTCTCCCCAGGTAATCGTGAGGCGTCCCCAAATATCCCACCACTCACGTGCTGCTCCCTTCAGGCTTCCTTTAACCCGCTCGACCCACTCCTCACTCACCACATCATACCTCCTTAGTCTGGTCTCACACTGCTGAAGGAATTGTTCGACATCCTCATATGTATGACCCGTAAACTCTGGAAAAGCTATTTTGTGATTGGCATAGTGGTGTGGCCCGGTAGCAAGTGTAGCAGCTGCGGGGGATGGAAAGACCGGGTACACAGACGGCATTCGGAATGGGTTGTTTTGGTTCACTCCCGCTGTAAACCCATTACTGGGACCATCCCGCACGTGGTCCCACGTGGTGTATCGTGCACAGGGTGTGGAACACCATAGGTGATCTGACATGTCCACTGATTTGTTCCACCTAGCAGAGTCTAATTTTACACAGGAACCACACGCAAACACCCCTTCTGCGAACGTGACCAGTTCGGCTGCGTGTACAAAATGAGGGTGACGTTTCGTACGGCAAGTTACGCACATGGCCCACTCCTTGCCTAACCCATCACAATTCGGAGAGTCACAGGTGTTTCGGTTGGATCTGTCTACACTGTCGATAAAGCTCTCAGTTTGCATCGGAGTCTGAATTTGTTATTTCACGTTGGGAACATTGGCAATAGTGTCCCATTACCTCATCTACTAGTAGGTCTTGGTAAAGTGGCAGTTTACACCATGCACATTCCATATCCATATTGGTGATTACAAGCACACTACCTTGTTATTGAGCGCAGTCCCAATGTGTAGCCGTTCTGTTGCTGTCCAGCAGGCGCTGGTAGTGATGCTAAGCTGCTGGGTGGTGGTGCAGTGTTGATGGTCCTTGGCTTAAAAACTGCTCCTACGTGGTTCCCATCAGCAAGCCCAGGTTTTCTCCGATGTCTTCCTTTCTTCACTGCCGTCGTTTCCAGGGTTAAAAGTGCGCCAAAACGTTGGGTCGTGTCTTCCCTTCCCCTTTCCCTCCTTCCTGACGACTTCCAAGCCGTCCCATGCCTGGTTGCCTCGACGCACTCTTCCTCCGCTCACCGTTCAGCTACGTACTGCAGATTTCCTGGTGGCCGAAACGGCACCCGTACCTACTTGTCTTAAATCTGGTAAGCCTCTTGTTTGATTATTTATTTCTCTTTTGCTACAGCGTTTAGTTTGTTCACTTAGTTTCAGTCTCGTTTTCCACATGTGGTGCCGTTTCAGCCGTGAGAGGATAGACGCCCCATTAAACCTTTTAGTGTATAACGTATTTTAGCTTTGGTAAACAATTTTGGTCAATGCTAAGCAATTCGGATTGTCATTTGCTGTACTTCGTAAGACAGTGTAATTTTCATTAATAAATACCCTTTTTGATTGAATTCTGCATGAGCTTATTTTAGTATTTGTTCGCGACTATGTTACCCAGTCCCAGTGTGAGCTGTAATGTTACCTTTTGGATTGTGTGGTATGGGAGATAGAAAGTGTGTGCCTTGGCGTGAGATCATTCGCTCACTCTAGATTCACAGCAGTTTGTTTTGTACAATTGTGTCTGTGAGATTCTGGCACACAAGTAAAAGGAACTAAGCAATTCAAGGTCATGCCTAATGGAGTATGCAATGCTGAAGCGACATTTAAGCGACTAATGGAGAAAATATTACCTACAGATATTTGTCAGGTTTATTTTGATGACATTGTGGTCACAGTGAAGACATTTGAAGAACACTTGACATGTCTTGATTCATTACTTCTGAATGTAACAGCAGCTAATTTGAAGCTAGTTTCCAGAAAGTGCCATTTCTTACAAAGGTAAATTAATTTACTTGGGAATGTAGTATCAGCTGAAGTGATACAAATTGATCATGAGAAGACAAAAGCAATAAGAGACTAGCCGCAGCCAACTGATTGGACTCAAGTAAGAAGTTTCCTGGCGCTGTGTGTTTATTTATGGTGTTTGTAAATGTGTTTGCTACAATAACAGAGCCATTACACGAGTTGACTAACACAAAACAAAATTTTTTTGTCCCCCGAATGTGAATCCTCGTCGAGAAAATTAAAGGAAATTTTGGTTTCATCTTCTGTACCTAGCAGTAAGGTAGAGTTCATTTTAGACACAGATGCAAGCGATGTAGGGATTATTACGGTGTTGTCACAGATCCAGGACGGGAAAGGGAGGCCATTAGTGGTTTCAGCAAAGTATTACATTAACCAGAAAGACATTACTGTGCAACTCGCAGGGAGTTAATGACAATGGTTAAGGCTTATCACACTTTCACCATTACATATACAGAAGACATTTCATTCTACGAACAGAAAATGATTCACTATGCTGGCTATTGAATTTCAAAACCCAGAAGGACAAATAGCTTGTGGATGCAGCAAGTCCAAGAGTATGATTTTGAAATACAGCACAGACCTAGATGCTTACACAACAATGCTGATGCACTGTCCAGGAGGCCATGAGAGCCAATGTGCTCCCACTGTGAGCGCCAAGAGGAGAATACTGTAAAGACACCAACATTGAAGAATAAGGATACAAGAAACAACAACTGGGAATGAACCTTCTCTCTGAAGTGATGAAAAGATTGGCCAAGAGCAGAGGAATGACCCTACTCTTAGTCAAATACTAGTATGGAAGGAATGTGGCCAGCACAGAGTGGGCTAAGCTGTATAGTCAAAGTGCAACAACCAAAGCAATGGGATTCTCTAGGTATGAGAAATGTTGTGCTGTGCAGAAGGCAAACACACATGTCTGGGGCTGGTACTCCCAGAAATTTGAGTTACAGAGGTGCCAAAGGAACTTCATAGTTCAGCAGCTGAAGCACATTTTGGAATCATTAAGACTCTCAACTAGTGCTGAGTTTATACACTTTTAGCAATACCTATGCAACTGATATTTTTTAACCAATATCACTGATAACCAATACTGATACATGAAAATTAAGTGATAAAAATAATACATGTTTACATAGAAACAGAAACTTCAGTCTGCTGTAAAAAAAAAATATATGCCAAAAAAAAAATAATGCTGCTACGTTCTTGGTATTAAGTTTCGACGTAATTATAGACATAAACATTTCAAAAATTTTCATTCATAGATAAAAGCTATGGCCATCAAAAATATACTTTTAAAAATAACTACACAAATAAGGTAACACTTTGAAATAATATACAAATAAGAAACATTACATATTGAAATTATACATAAATTAAATGTGCTGTTGCGCTGTAGGGCATATGAAAGAAGATTATACAGTTTGAAAGATAGAGAGAACTACTGCACAAAGTAGTAATGTTTTACAAAGACGTCATTATTTTGAATACTGATGTATATAATACACATAGGCTATACGAGAAAACACAAAATAACACTAAAAATTATACATTTACTCAATATGTTGACACCGGCCAAGGGCAAGCAGAGGCAGTAAGCCCATAATGTTGCCACAAATGCATAGGAATAAGCATGTGCATTACCACAGGCTCGTGAAATATTTTATTAATTTAGTGTTCTAGTGTTTTGCATGTATTCTTTTCCACAGGGTCATTGATTGTGTATGTCTAATGTTTCTATTTTCAAAGTGGTCACGATGGAAATTCAAACCACCGCCCAGAAATGTTCTGAGGCTTGGTCAACTCATTTTGAACTTTTAAAACAATAATTAACGTATTTTAAGGGATTTCAATATCAGAGTCTACAAGTAACCTGTCTTAGCAATGTATACTTAATTTTGTGCCATTTTTCTACATTTAACGTAACAATTCTGTTAAAATACAATTTCTGGAATGGCAGAGAACAGTCATGTGTGTGGCACTGGAAGTGAACACCGCGGCGAAAGGCCATGAACCATCAGCGGCCATGTTCCTCAGCGCAGTTCGTCGCAGGCTTCTGGCGAGGTAAGATGCTGTCCATGTACACTCTATCATTGTTTCACTGAAGTAGGTTACCATAGTTATTTAAAACACCGGATCATAACTTTTCGTACACGTTTTCGCCAAGTATTCCCCAGGCAAGTGGCACTCAGCTTTATTTAATAATTATTACCGTAAATAGTACTTTAATTAAAAACCCCATGTGCGCTTTGAACATGCCACCTGACTAGGGATTTTGCAATCAGCAGTCATCTGCACATAGATGAAGATTATTCAGTGTTTTAACTGTCAATTGTGACACGGCATGTTTGTATTATTCAGCAATGTAATTATGTATCACTCTATTGATCAGTTAATACTTTACGGTCGGTTTTGTGAAACCACATACTCATCACCAACTACGCCATTACGATCATAATAGAGTGAACAAAGGGACATTGTGCATTCATTCATACATTTACATCATTTTGCATACAGTTTGCAAAAGTTGCATCTCATTGCTAGCGTGTAGCCAGATTCATCAACAAGTACCACTACCGTCGTCATTGTGCCAACCATTAACATACCATCGCATACCTCGGGGATAGGTTCAACCTACAATTGTACAGTTGGGAACAGCAGCATACATCCATCATCCACGCATGCTTCCCGAGCAAAACCATGGTCCATCACAGCTGCCATTGATTCTCTGCTCCATAGGGAGCTGTATTTTCAAATGCCGCGGGAGCAACCCACACAACCCCGCATTCAACACATACAGCATATGTAAGCGCAAGCAGGGTTTCCTTCCACTACCACACATCAGACTGACATATCATAAAATTCATTCAGACATGCTGTATTTAGTACGCAATAAATCATTGTGCAAAGGGATAGTATTGTTCTCATGTTATTCAACCCTGTCATATAATTGTGCTCACCCCACCTGGAACAAGACAATCACTAGGAACGTCACCACAACCCACCCCTGGGATAATAGAGTTTCGAAATTTGAAATTGGGGAGTATGGCTGATGCCCACCCTCATAGCCATAAATTCAGTCTATAAATCAGCCACGTCTCGTTCCAATGGTGTCAGTGTGTAGATGTAGTAAGTTACTAGTAAGTTATATCTACTACTCAAGGCATTTAAGATTCTTTTTCAAAAATATTAACTGCCTCAGTTTGTCAGGATTTATAGAATTCCATATCTTGGTAAAAAAAGGCCAGCTATGTTGAAGAGTCTCTCTGATGCAACTGACCCACATGGTTCAGACAAGTACTCTTTGCAATATCTTTTAGAGAGAGATGTCTAGAATTCACCTAACAACCTAAAGGGTTCGCATTAGTGTTTCAAAGAAGTTCTTGAAGATACGCTTGCAGTTCTTCTGGGGACTCAGTCTTGTAATTTCTTACAGTATTTTTTTTAAATCAAAGAAGCATACAGCATATGTACACCTTGTGGTTCTGCTGTATTAGAAAATTGGCCTTCTTTCTCTTCACGTGCAGGTCTAGTGGACAATGTGGCTGCTACCTGTTCAATTATAAATGCCTTGGCACTTTTTTACAGCTGCTTTAGTTGTAAAAATAAAGTTCTTACTCCTGGGGTCAAGCAAAGTACTTACTGAATAAAACAAGTTATTTTCCAGACTGCTGTAATGACAGTGAAGATAATTGAGCATGTATTTTTTTATACCCTTGATATGACATGGCTGTTCGGCATCTGCATTACTGAAATATTGTGTCAAGCCATTTATTAAAGGAATTACCCTCAGAATTCGAGGTGCTTTCATTGCTGATAGTTTCTGTTGCATAAAAAACTTTAACAGTTTGACTATTTCACCAACAAGATTCCACTCACAGTTGATTGATATTCACAGCTAACTAAAGGTCTGGACCAATACTTGAAATAGCACATTGTTCAAGGAACCAGGAGAGCATTAAATATGTGCTGTTCCACCTAGTGGGTTAGTCCTTTATTAGCTTGTGATGTTTCATGTTGTTTAAAGCCTGAAATCCCGATAGAATGAATGCTTAAAATGTGCTACAACACGACGTACTTTGCTGCAAACTTGCACAACATTTTTCTGGCTAAGCAGTGAATCCTTGATTACTAGCTGCAAGGTGTGAGGATTACAGCCAATAGCATAACTGTTCATAATTTCAAAAGTAGAAACCATGTGTTCACAGCATCATTTCTAACAAAGAGATAGACTTTTTCTTCTAGCCCATCAATTATACAGACAGTTTTTAATAAGTTCTTCAATATTTTGGACAATGTGATGTACATAACTGAATGGAATCACTTCAAATGTGGATAACTTCTCATTCAAAAGCATCAGTTACAAAATGACCTGTAAGTGATGTATAATCATTATTTGATAATGGTGACCACATATCTGCAGTCCAGCTTACATGAGGCACATTCTCAAATAGGTCTTTTATTTTATTAGTTGTTACCTCATACATGTCGGATATAATTCGTCTGGAGAAAGTGGTACACTGTGGCATGGAGTACCATGGTTCAAGAAACTGAACTAACTTCTTAAATCCTTCTGCCTACGCAATGCTAAAAGGCAGCAAATCTGTGAAAATCATAAGTGCAACGTAATTTGTCATTTTTTTAGCATGCTGATATGTAGGAAGCAGTGGCTATGTGTTTTGCTGCATTTTATATACATCTGGATATGTTCTGTTTTGAGTGTCACAAATGGTTTCCAGTCACAGTCATTTTCAACAAGATCTTCACTGTTTTCTGTTATGTGTGATGATGATGGTGAACTACTAGTACATATCTTGTGTTGAAAGTGAAGATCCAGGAATGGCTGTAAAAATTGAATTTCTTCAATTGGAGGGGATGCACATTTTCTAAGTGTCACTTTAAATTAGTGGTTGTATAGCTGCAGCTATTAGTACCACTCCTTGAAACATAGCATTCACATATGTTGCACAAAGCTTTGTGCTCATTAAGTTTGTTTAAAATAAAAGTGTCACTTTTTTTGTTGTTCTTATTTTAACGTAACTTTGCAAAAACGTACTGCGCACCTACCAAAGTTTTCTTTACAACACAAAGCAGAATGTAAATTCTTGTTAAAATCATGCACTTAGGAACCTACCATTTTCAACACAAATCCGACCGTAACTATCTGCAGAATGTATCACAATTGTTATATTCATTCCAAAGTTCGCGAACCTAACAATGCACACACATCATAACTGCATCACCTGCACAATATTATGTTTTGTAAATATAAGAGTTTAGGGTGATACATTTTAGCCTAAATTTTATAATTTTGTATTTTGCCTCAAAATGGAAGGTATTTTATGTTTAAACAAACTTATCAACATGCACGCGGAACTACCTGCACACCTCTTATGGAATGGATTTGCCTGTGATACACTGATGTTGCAAACAAAAGAGTTCTGAAAGGTGAGGGTTGATGGTGTGGTCAATGAGGTTATATAGCTGAGAATGTGGCAGTACCATTCATGTAATGTCACTTTTTGTTCATCAACGTTAATTTTGGTCCTTACAATGTAAAATACTGCTCTTTAATGCTGTGACTATGAACCAGATCAATAATAGACAGGTATATTTTCTCTTGGAATTGCCATTATTACCCATTGAAAAAAGTAATAAGTACGTGGTGATGACACTATTAAACTACTTGTTTATATAAAAATTTATTAAACATTGCACACAGGTTAGTATAAATTATGTCACGAATATGGAGTGCACATGGCATTTTTAATTTTATAATCATGCATAACTATTTATTTATGTGCACATGTGTTCTACCTTTTTCATAAAGAAACCTACATTCATGTGCCGCCAGTCGGTTGTTTATTGTTTTTGACATCAATAAGTATCCGTTATCAGCACTTCTGGGGCATATTTTTATCACATATATTTAAAAATATTGCAGTTCCATTTGCATGAATATGTGTGTCATTTTTTTTAGCCCATTTGTTAACCACTGTAAAGTTGTAACTAGTCATATTGGTATTCAATATTGGTAAAATCGCTGGCCGATATTTTTCAATCCAACAATGTTAATATCGGCCGATACTGATATTGCATACTGGTATTGGCTCAGAACTACTCTCAATAAAGACAGATTGTGATTCTATTGGCTTCATTGCAAATATGCAGATGAGAGTTGGTGCAGAAATTAAGATGCCTGTGCTGCATAGAAGGGACCAAGAAACAGAGGACGTGGTCATCTTGGGTTGAAGTCCCATTTGAGAGGATGGCAGCACACATTTTTGGTCCCTTGCCAATGTCAATATACCTAATGGTGATGTACGAATTCTTCACAAAGTGACCTGAAGTCACAGCATTACCTAATAAAGAACCTAGCACTGTGGCTGATGCTTAAGTAGAGCATGTATTCTCAAGGTCTAGAGTACCACTTGAACTTCACTCCAATCACTGCAGAAACTTTGTAGCCAAGTTATTCCAGGGGGTGACAAAAATTGTTAGGATGAAGAAGACACGGACTGCAACTTTGCGTCCTCAGTCAGATGGGATGGTCGAATGGCTTCACCTTTCAAGTGATCTGCTATTTGGAAGACCAACAAAAACAGAGCAGCTTGCTTCACCGACAGTGTATACCAGTGAACTGCGTTGCGAGTTGAGCACACTCCATGAATTTGCTCAGCAGCATTTAAGGGTCAACAGTGACCAGATGGAAACAAGGTATGATCGGAAGGAACTGGAAGAGACGTTTCAAGAGGGGCAGCTGGTGTGGCTGATCCAATTTACAGTGACAAAAAGAATACTATCCGAAACAACAGAAATGTTAGGAAGGTCCTTACCAGATTGTTAAGGAGATAAATTATGTGGTTTTCTGGATTGTTTGCAGTGGCTCTTGAGCCAGAAAACCCAAGGTTGTCCATATTGACAGACTGGCTCACTACGATGGACCAGTGTTGCAAGCCACAACTATTGTGCGAGCAGTGTAAACTTATATTGTAAGGCAGGAATAAAAGGCCTTGGTGTGCACTGTATAGCTTGTGTTTCCCTGTGTGACAAGCCACAGCGGCCACCTGCATGCCTATCTAGAGTTTCGTCAAGACTTGGAATACAGTAGATATCACAGCCTACTGAATTCTTGTGCCTACAAACTGCTCTCCGGCAGTGCTTTGACCCTGACATGACACGTTTCACGCAACTCTGAGAAAGAGGTTGCTGCAAGATTTCTGCACTCTTGATTAAAAGTAGACTTTTGTAACAGAGCAGTACCACAGGCTGAAGAGTTTTTGCCGAAAGGCATCTTGTTTGGGAGCGAGTTATAGTGATAGAAAGTGGTACTCTAGAGTGTTCTGCAATACTGTTTGCTGTGAGTGGTGTCGAAGATAGTGATCTTGTACTTAAAGAGTGCCAACAGGGTGCTCTGAGATTGGAAATTCGGTCCACCTTTTGTGAGTGGTCAGAGAGACATTTCATAAACAGAGAACTTGTAAAGGGTATAAAGTCTTTGTCATTTTAATTTGTAGCCATTATGTATATAGTAATTATTTGCTGTGTTTGCAATTATCTTATGATATATTTATTTATTTATTGTGCATTGACAACAACATCTGCCTAAATGGCATACACAAGTGAGTGAATTACATATAGTTAGCAGCAATAATACATACATGTAAAAGACACAGTTAGGACCACCAATGAGAGTGCTTGGCATGGTTGTTCTTGCTATACAGTAATCTGTCAGAGGAGGTCATGTCACTTTATACATATTAGGATATCAAATATTAAAATCAAACAACACAAAAATATTATTGCATTTGTTAGTTCATCTATGTAAAATATCACTATCATATGTTTGTAAGTATAAAAGACTGGCAAGTCTGGTAGATTGGTTGGGATGTTTGAACCTTATTTTATTAAGGATATCTGGATAATCAAATTTTGTTGTTATTGATTTCAGGCAGAGCTAACCATTTAATAAATCTACTTTCATTTAGATTACATATTATAAATTGTCTACATTCATTTGTGGGGGTAGTGAATCTAAACTTGTCTGCAATGTAAGTTATAATATTTCTTTGTATTTTTTCTAGTTATGTCAGTTGGAGTAAGAGAATTCCAAATTATTGAACAGTATTCTAATTTGGAGTGCACTAATGAGTTATACAAGCAAAGGATAGGGTCTGGAATAGTGGCAGAATAAGTAATGTAATTAATTAAACCTATTTGTTTAGATGCATTAGATGCGAATCTACATTCATATGAAATAACAAATTTTCTATCTAATAATATGCCTAAATCTGTAATTAAATCAGTACATCAAATTGTTGTACATTAAAGTATGTGAACATGATGCAGTGGTGGTCTTTTTCTAGAAAATAAAATAACTCATGTTTTATCAATACTTAGTAGCAAGGCATTATCATGACACTATTAGGATTCAGCACTTAGAAAATTTTGTAACCAGTGAACATCTAATGGTAATTTAATAGTTTTAGCAGTTTTTAAGTCATCTGCGAAGAGAACAGGTTGTGAATTATTTGTTGTGGAACACTACAGGGGGCAGGATACTGTGAAGATATTTTGTTTTGGATTTTGATTGAAAATTCTCTAGCTGATAAATAATTCCTTAAAAGCTGTAGAAGTATGTGATTGAGACCAATATTAATAAATTTATTAATTAGTAAAGTATGATTTACTAATTTATTAATTTGTAAAGAATGATTTACTGAGACAAATGCCTTGGAAATACGTATAAAATAAATAACATCAACTTATGCACGTGTGAAGTAACTTCTTTGTAAACTTGATTTAAAAACCAAATATATTAGTGGAAGTGGATCATTTTTTTACAAAGCCATGTTGGTTATTTGTTATAGAAAAGATTATTTTTCAAATAAAAATATAAGGGTCTGTGTATTATTTTTTCAAATACTTGAAAAAGTACAGAGGAGTGAAATAGGGCGATAGTTGTAATTGTGAAGGCTGCTGCCTATTTAATGTATTAGAATTACCAATGCATTTTCCCACAATTTTAGATATGTACCTGTTGTAAAACATGCAATAAAAATGTGTTATAATAGAGGACAGGGGCATCACTTTTGGGGGGGGGGGCAAAGAGGGACAAATGCCCCCCCCCCCTGGATTTAGAAATTTAAGTGCATAAATTTTTTGTATTTTGTTATTTAAATAATGCTAACTTAAGCACATAAAATCTGAAGATTTGTTATTAAAGTTTCTAATTTATACATGCTTAATTAATAAAAAAGATGCAACAAGGTCATTGTCACCGAAAAAAAAAATTGCCCCCCCCCAACCCCTCACCAAGAAAAACCTGAAATGACACCCCCTGGTAGTGCAGCTAAGATTATAGAGCAGCCTTTGACAATGAAGTTGGGTATATTATCAGGCCCTGAGGAAAAAAACAGATTTAAGCTATTTGATATCCTGTAATACTGAATGTATTGTTATTTCTTCAGGTAGAATATCTCAGGCATTTGTTACGACAATATCAACATTAGGAATTACATTTTTTGCTTGTGGATAAACTAAGGTGAATTTTTTTGCAAACATTTCTGAAATACACTGTTGAACTTTAATTAAGGATCTCTGATCTTTAAAGTGATTTTCGTGTTTATTACCTTCTTTCATTGTTTTAACAAAATGCCAAAATTTTGTGGGTCACGTTTACATTAATTATTACCATTTTGCAACAAAATATATTTATCATTCTCGAGTTTACATTTCACCTATTTTCTAAGCTGTGAAAATTGTTTGTAGTGAATGTTATAATTTGTTTTCTTGTACATTTAATTAAAGTTTCTTTTGCAATAGTTTAATTAGCTCTGATGAAAACCAAGGCGGATATTTAGAGAACCATTTTATTTGTTTAGGTATTGTTATTGCCATGAACTTCAAAATGTTATTTGTTACACAGATAACCACTTCATTTACATTTTTTTAGATCATAATAAGTACGCCAATCATGGTCACTCATTAATCTGTATAATGGCAGATAGTCACCTTTCCAGTAATTAGGTAGCAGTATTTCTAGCTGATGGTAATAGACACTTAAATTATTTTCTGTTTAGTCTTGGCTGTAACAATGATCGTTAGTGACATTCAGGTATTTTAGTGTAGATAGCTGTAAATAAATTAGGTTTGTTTTACTTTTTATTTAATCAAAGACATCCATACTTCAGTATACTTGCCCAACTTCTAGCAATATGTTAGACGTTACAGTAGAGCTCATGTTGCAGAGTACATGATATTGCAGGTAACAATAATTTAATTTTTATATTTTTTTCAAGAATCATATACAAATTTATATTTAGTGCATTGATTTAAATATTGCAGAATGCTGCTACACTCACATATATTGTTCAGAAAAGTTGTAATATCAAAAATGTTACTGAATCCGAATGCATTGAAGTACCTAAGGTTGTACATTCTCAAAACAACAGCATGTATCTTGTTTATGAAGAGTACAATTTTAAGAAACTTCAATGTGTAGTATTTCTGTATCCTTAATATTTTGATTAAGTGCTCTTATTCAGATACTTTCGAGAATTGCAATCTTAACCACAAGGTAACTGTGAAATAAGGTGCAGGAGCACTGCTTAAATATATTCTAGTAATATTTAACACACATCCTTTAACAAAAAGTTAAACAGTTTTATGTTATTTACTTTCCTATAGAATGCAAGATTGCCTATACGGGTGAATCCTGGATGAACGGTTTTTGTGAATTCAAGGCCTAGGAGTGCAGGTTCACAAGGCTGACCAAGCATGCCAGTCAGGCTTCATGCATGTCTTTATGCACAAGTCACTGAACTTACATACAGATTACATATCCGAGACTTTTTGCAGAGACCCTATCATTTTATGACATTATATTAAAGATAAATGTGTATTGTCCAAGGCTATTCTTTTTACTTAAAAGCCTGTGACAAGATACCTAAGGAACAGGGACTTTTGTTCTGAGCAAAAAAAAAAAAATAGTTTTTACAGATATATTAATTACCTAACAAGTTATCAGTATAGGTGAACACAAAATAATGATCATTAATGAATATATCTGTCAACATAGTTCCATGAACACCACTAGAGGCACAACATGTGTTTGCTCTGGTTTATTGCAGTTAAATTGTTACATGGTCTCAGTTTTAGACACATGAAAGGATACTAACCAATTTTACTAAACATATGCTACAATTCCTTAGTTTGCATTTTGTCAGCTTCCAAGCTTAAAAGTTAACAAAGGAGAGTTATTATGAGGTTTTCAGAAGATTTATAAATTGGGTAGTGCATTATAAGTATTTCACTACAGAAGTTATAAATTATGTCAGTACCTACTCATAAAGTAGTTTCATGCTACAATGACTTCATACGAAAATATTAAATTGTTTTAATGTTAAACGTCAACAAATTATACTTGTACTACAAAGATGTCAATAAAGTTGTTTTAAATAATTTGGAGCTTGCAAAAAAAAGGTTTTACACGCCCTACAAGTCAGCTTATAACTCTTTGTCAACAAACAGAAATGATCACAGTTACACAAACACACTCATAGTATCACAAAAATTAATAAACCATGCTGTGTTTTCACAGCAAATTGAATTGTATTTACATTCTGCTGTTTTAAGTACAACTATATAATAATCTGCGTGGTTCTCTTTGGATTCTGTTAAATATTATGAAAAAAAAATTCAATGACTATCCTCGTCATAGTACAAGTTCACAAGAAGATGTAGACTCACCATTGTGTGTTAATAAGCAACAATTGTATTTTTACGATTATGTGTGAAATAATGAATAAAAGTTATTTTAAAACTATGAGCACATAGTAGACAGTACAGATTTATAGTTCAAAACAAGCATTAATTCTTTCTGATACTACAAAATGTGCAAGTGTTTTATCAGAAAAAAATAAAAAAAGAATGACAAATAATGAAGTCTATAAATGGTACCATTAGGAACATGTCTTGATGGGCAGAAACAAAATATTGACTGGTTAGTAAAAATCTGTGGTAGATGAATGGTCACTATAGTCAAATTAAAAACTTCAGCATTTTGTAAAACTGCTGGTTTAAAGTGCTTTATTTAACTGATTCTGATAAAGGAAAGGAAATAAGTATTGAAATAAAAAGGAACCAGGCCGATAAACATAACACATTTAAGGAATATCTCAATTCCTGAAAGGGAGTCACCAAGGCGCCGAACGCACACTGACCCATTAAGACAGTACTGTCAGTGCACTCACATGAACGCTGATGTAGAGAATTACACAAAAACACATAATAAACTTACACAAGCTAAAATAAAAATACTAACAGAGATCACAAGCACCCCTGAGATCATGTTCGCGAGCAGTGTGTTCTATGCATAGTAGGTTCTATACCACAAAGGAGAAACAAGTACTTTCTGAAAAGCCAGGATGCTGTGTCAAAATATACTTTAGTAGTGCCTATACCACAGCAGGATGCATATACCGTTGTACATGCTCCTGTGGAAACTGTGGTCTTCAGATATGGGATTTCTTAAAATAAATTAAATGACCACGGCTCTAATTTTTATAGTGAGGAAATAAAAAAAAGTGTCAACTGTTGCAAATAAGAAAATAGCAGACTTCAAGTTACCACCCTCAGCCTAACTTTGTGGAAAGATATAATCATACATTAGTTAAATTCTTACATCATTACCTGCTGGCAGATCAAACTGACTGGTATAATTGGATCCCATATGCTACCTTCAAATACAACACCATACCAACCTCTAGCACCAGGTACGCTCCGCATGAACTACTGTATGGTAGAAAACCTAATCTCCCTGGAACTTTATAAAAGGCTCCTGTTTGCAAATTCCAAAAATATGATGACTATGTCAGTCACCTGCAGTCTCAATTGCCAGGGAATGACTTATCCATGCAAAACTAAAAATTGAAGAACACTATGACAAAAATGCTACGGTTACATACCTTTTTAACTGGTGACTAAGTGTTAATTTTGACGAAACAGAGGAAGGGATGGTCCTGGAAATTGTCTAATCAGTGGGTTGGCCCATACATAGCAGTTAAAAGTGGATGGTGTAAATTGCACCTTATGAAAATGAGGAAATAAATGGTGAAGGTTCATGCAAAAAGGCTAAAATTTTCTTTTAACTGTGTTGTAGGTTTCAAGATGTGGTGGATAGTGATACTAGTATGTGCTGCCATGGGCATCAAAATTGTGGTGGACAGAATCACAGAATCATTTTGACTTCAATATCAACATGTAGGAAAAATCCAGTTGTATAGTAACCAATGGAGGTCTATTTAATCACATTAGACACAGACTATGTTCGGATAAAGCATTATCGTCCTGTAAGCAAGATCATCTGCCAAACCAGTCTAAATGTCTAGCTAGTTTGCGAAAATGTGAACACCAAATTGCTAAGGTAGAAAAGACAAAAACCTTGCTAGATGACACTGCAGCAGCCCCAGGAGCTTTAATTAATGTGAAAGACTCAGTAAGTAAAGTGTTATTCAGAGCTACAGATGAGGATGATGAGTATTAAACTAAGCACATTTCTATATTACAAACCAAACTTTTAAATTTCTTGAAATTAGTAAAGGAACGAATGGCCGTTGTCACATCTACAGTGCAAACTGTCAATCACACCTTAATAAACAGTATAGAAAATGAGAAAATATTATCAACAAGATTGAAAACAATGCAAAATCCTAATAAATCAAAATTATTTTACCATTCCTCAAAAGTTTGCTAAGGGAATAAACACTAAGAATCATATTGATAAGTTGACTACACTCATTAATGAATTGTAACAACAGTGTAACGTGCTGATAGATGCAATTGAAAATGCTCAAATGGGACTGTTGCTACCTTACAACACCTTTCCTTCTCAAATTATCCATAACCTGGGTAAGGCTATTTCAGAAGACATCTCTAAAGTAACCTTTCCTTTCCAGTTGAGTGTTACTTCTAGGCGCATGTTAATGAAAATAATGGACTTTGATACATTCAATAAAAAAAATATCTGGGGTACGTAGTAAACATACCATTAGTGGAAAAGTTTACATTCACTCAATATAAAATGTGGCCTTTACTCATGTGAGTCAGTACTACTCATGATAAGTTAATTTTTATTGAACCTAGTAAAGAGTACTTGCTAACAAACAAGTCCATGTTACATTACGTTACAATAATGACAGAGTAAGCTTATAGTGAATGTAAGGAAGTGACCACAAAGTGGAAATAAGTAAACAATACACAGCTGTATTTAGCTTACATGGCCAAAAAGAGTGCGAGGCAAAATTGCTTCGGTATGCTAAATTAATTCCTGAGGATCGTGCATGTCAGTTTGCTGAAAAAAAAAAAAACCAAAAGTGTGAACTTAACTGAAGGACAATGAGTGGCTGTACGTGGCATCACGTAGTAACAAATTAAATGTAATTTGTAAAGGACGCTGCACTTGATATGGTGAAAATGTAATATTATTTAGTAAAAGTATAATTACTAAAAAATAAAAGTAACCACAAAGTGATAATTTCACTTGCTTTTGAATATAATAATTGTTGTTACCAAGTGAGGTGGTGCAATAGTAACACATTGGACTCGAATTCAGGAGGACCGGGTTCGATCCCTGGCTCCAGCCATACTGATTTTGGTTTTCCACGGATTCCCGAAATCACTCCATGCAAATGATGGGATGGTTCCTTAACAAAGACCATAGCCGAATTCACTCCCAGCACCTGTCAATATACCATGCTGTGTGTCACTGTCCTTAATGACCTCTCTGTTGATGAGATGTAAAGCCCATATACCTTACCTTACAATTGTTGTTTAGTAAATGGCCAAGCTACTAAACTAGATATTATTGATGTTAAATTGCTATTAACTAATGATGTCCATTACTTAAAATTATTTCAAAATGGCAAGCCACAAATTAGACTAGGTTTATAAAGCTGTATGAAACAAAGCGTGGAAGATAAGTCACTCGAATTCTGTACATATGGTACCTAGGACCACTAATGTATTAGCCATTGCTACATTAATTGTAATCACAATCTGTTGCTGTAAGGGTAAATGCAGAAAATTATTCAAATGGTCCACAATCACTAACTGCTGTTGCAAGCACGATAACTGTTTTAAGCCTATGGTAGTTAATAATGTAAGTCCATCATTTCATGCCAGATACTCCCCTACAATTACTTTGTCCTACAGACAATGGGAACTATCTGCTAATGAGACTGAATAAGAAGTGTTACAGATGAGAAGGGTGGAGCCCCCTAGGGCCTTCTAATCCAGGTAAATGTGAAGTCATACACCTCATTACTTCACTCCTTGCGTGGGAGAATGTGCCCGAAAAATTATTAAATATATATTTATATATTTTTTTCTGTTTCTAATTTTTTATAATTAAACTTGTGATATAAACCAGTAGTATTGCATGTGTATAAAAGAACGGAAACAGATGCCTTGCAGAAAGGGTGGCCTGATTCCACAGAGACTGTGTGTTGTGAGTCAATATCTATATTCAGTACAAACTAAATATTTGCCAATCATAGAATGATTCTGGGCAAACAGGTTATTGTGTTGAAAGCCTTTACCCCGTGGCTTTGTCTCGGAATAAGAGTCATTGTAGATTTCCTCAGAAACCAGTGATCGTTAGACTGGCCAATGACGTCACGGGTCAGAGGTAGGCACATATGACTGGGCACTGGGGTCAAATCCCGAGGAAAGGTAGGTGTGCGCGCCACCCTGGAACTCAGAGATGGAAGTACACTGCTAGTAGTAAGATGTGTAGAGGTGTATGTAGTGAAAGGTGAGTTTAATAAAAGTATGTCTGAACAGATGCTGCACATATCAATCCTGTGCTGCATTCACTTGCACCACACTAGGCCTATATATTAATTCACAGGGCCTATCTAATTGCCTTGCTTATACTACTACACTACAAATAACCCTCTGAAAGGTCATGCTGTGACACAGTTGTCACAGTTCCCCATAACTGTTTTAATTCAGTAATTATATATAAAGCAATTAAAAAGTACCGTAACTCTGTCCTTTTTACAAGCTGACATGAGTTACACAAAATTCTTTAACAGAGAAAGAAAATCACAGTGTGCGCAATGGGTGGAATAGTGTGAGTTGGAATTTACTTCTATCATGTTCATCTTTCTAAACATGGAGACTGGACATACAGGACTTTAAAATTGGTTAATACTTCCTTAGTTTATAATTTTAAACCATAAAAAAAACCCAAACAAATGCAAAACATAGACTATGTTGTCAGTAATCCATTCTGTATGTAAGAAGGAACCTACATTTGAGGAAAACAGTATATTTTTGTTAAATCTCCCACAAAAATATTGTGATTATAAACATTCATTCAGATGTTTTTATCCCTACTAATACCAAAACCAAAATAAAAGCCTTTCATTGATTATGGAAAAAACAACGTAGATGATTACCCCTGTATTTCTTCTAAACATCTTTTGAAATTTGATTGAAAATTATTAAAGAACAATGTCTATAAAGTAGAAAGGATTCTCGAACCTCAAATGACCAGTAAAAAAAAATTTAATTAAGTATCTTTTACAAATTACAATTTTAATAAACAATAACGACTTACTGAAAATTAATTTGGCAGTTTTCACATGTACCTATAAGAAAGTTGAAAGTAAGAGGGTTACATAACATAAGTAACAATAAATAGCTTCTAAATAAAAACCGTAGCTCTGTATGTATCATTTCCTCAGTAATAGCTTATTCATTTTTTGTGCAACTACAGTCATACTTCTTACCTGAGAACGTATCAATGGTACATTAATGCAAGATTCATTGACAGTAGTAGATGTAGCAGCTTTTTTCTGACTTCTTCTCTGTGCATTACTTACACCAGCATCGTGATGTGGCAAAAAGCAATTGACAAAGAAACACTTTGTGCGACGAAGAAGTTCAATAACAGCATCCTGGAAAAAAAAAGTATTTTCTTCATTTACCTTTAACATACAGGTTACATAGTAACAAACGTATAACAAGCACATCACGTGAATGCATGGCTAAATTGGAGGCAAAAATGTTGTATGACAACATTTTGTGTGCACAATGTGGCAAGCTCAATGTTACATCGTAAATGTAGAATCATGTTTTGACCGCTTGGGAATTTAACATGCACCCATAATAAGCAGGTCACAACTGTAGTACACCTTATCCGTTGTATTTCGTTCCAGGAAATTAGAGGATGTGCGAGAACCCTGTATATTCACGACATCTTAATAACCAACGTAAATTACTGTAGACAGTTAAAAATTCTTTCTTTACCCCTAATCTCAAATACTACTATATTTGTGGTGGTACAAATCGCTAATATATTCAGAAAAATTCCCAGAACATTTAAATATCGTAAAAATTATAAGTAACGTGTGCAGTGTGGTGCATGTTTAATACAGCTGCAACGATACTCTGGATAAGTGGTGACGTGGCAATAGCGAGCGGTGAGCCAGGTGGTCAGCCACCACTGATGTCACAACATAGCATGGCATCATGTGCCATGCTATCTCTCACGATTCCCGCCTTTGCCCACACTGCCAAGGATGCATGCAGGGCAGAGAGAGAGTATATTCACATATGTGACTGTTTCTTGTGTGTAACGCTTACTATATCTTTATCAACCAAACATATAAAATCACAGTGAAACAAGCTCAACTAAGTTACGACTATACTGGCATAAATATTTTGCAATTGTCTGTAAACACTTCTTGTTTATATGACGTGCATGTAAATTACATGCAGTGAAAGTATTATTGACATAAACAAAAATATATTTTTACTGTGATTAGAGAATGGTTTCAATTATAATACGCTTCACTGATTACACTAAAATATACTTGGTGTGATTTTTTTTACACGCATGTTAATGAAAAACTTCACACGACTGTAAACATGTATGACACAGTTTTAGCAGTTTCCCTTTTAATATAGCACCACCAAATGCACTAATATTGACTTGGAGCAATACATATTACTCGTTATTTTCGATGCAGTACTAACAATATATCTTATTTTTCTTGCTTTATTTCATAATGCTTGAATGATACACTCTTTTTTTTTCGTACATGCGGCCTACTTCTGCTACAGACATTGTGTTTCGGGAAATGTAGAATGTTTATTTTGTCAAACTAAGATCTTCATGACCTTTCTTCAGTTTAAAAGGATCGCTACAGCTTTTCTTCTTAGGAGACATAATGCTACGGGCCACAGGATTGTGCATAACAGCGCACAGTACATGTACTTCAAGGCCATGTCCAACCCGTTACAAGCAGGTATACCAGAAAATGTAATTAAATACACATGTTCTACATGGATGTGATTTGCCGGCGAGCAACGTGGGAGGAAAATGAACACTGTGGGAGATATCAAATCATTTTGTTTTAGAGGTGTGCGGCGGGAGAGCAACAAGCAAGAGGGATGTAAGTAACTCCACTTCAGGTAATGTGGCTGACAACACAAAACTAGCTGTTCTCGTTCACGGTTGTGGTGATGCGTGACGCGATAGTAGTTTGTGTGGCAGACTGTGCATGGCACATGGGAAAATACGAATTCTTAAGCATATCATACTTAAGTTTTTTTCCTCATTTTCCAACAGCAGTTGGTGAAAACCACGGATGCAAAGTACGTGGATAAGGCGGAATGACTGTGGTAAGATAACTGTGGAGTGCAGGATGGGACTAACTACAGTGCTATGTCGCTGAATTATGCCTGTAAAATGTCAGTGTACAACATTTTGTCACAAATATTTTCGTCTTCAATTTAGCCCAGGATTTGTATGGTGTGCTTATTATGTGGTTGTTTCTGGAACACTGTTCATGTGATAATATATAAATAAATACGTGTGAGTGGGCATAAGCTACCTTCCGAGGACATCCACCAGTTTGCTGAGCAATGCTGTGAGGAAATTTTTTTTTTTTGAGGACCGGGTGCCGGTCCTCATAAGGAAAGGTCCTCGTATTCGTATTCTACCAGCTATTCTGAGTTAAAACATATATAGGACATTGTATTTCAAGACAGTCCTAATTTTGATGTCTAAATGCTGGATTTGCACTCCAGCAGTTTTCCACCAGACTGTATTCTAGTCGACTTGCATATACACTTATTCCAATCTGTGCAGTTCAAGTGAAAACCTCTTTACACACATCTTAAATTTACACACTCTTGAAATTAACATACTTTGCGAGTACCTGATATGATTACATTACCAGTATCATATATGCCCAACGAGGACAATTTCCAGCAGCCATTCAGAAAGCATTATTTGAAATTTTCAGCTGGTGCCTGTAAATCAGAATGTGAGGACCACCTCACACTTGCCTGGGTACAATTTAAAGACATCAAGCAAGGACCAGAGTTAGGATGCATTAGATTAGATAGTTCATACATATTTTGCATTTCAGGCGCAGTTAGAAAATTATAAAAGCAGTTAACGGTTGATATGCAGTTATAAAATGTTAAGTGTAACTTATGCTATAGCAACACGTAAATATATTATCATAGTATTTATGTATTTATACATTATTTTACCATACACAATTTCCTTTGTGCATTTGTATTTTATCGAAATTTCTCTTAAGTTTAGTTAAATTTACTAACATTATTTTGTGCCAGCATGTTTAAATTACTTCCTATTTCATTATCAGGGTGTCCACCTTGATCTGTCATAAAATTTCCTTGACTTTTCCCTGACCAAAATTTCAAATTTCCCTGAGCAATACTTTTTTGAATAATTAAAAAAAATCCACTCTCCTCCATCCTCATAGCTGGCCTAGTTCCCTCTCCAATACTTATTCATATTCTGAAGTAATTTTTTCTTGCGTTCAATTCCAATGTCTTCTTTCTCTCTCTCCAATTTCAAGATTTTCTTCTTTTCTTCTAGCTCCCTGAGCTGCTGCTAAATTTTTTTTATTGTTTCTCTTCTTCTGAATTCAAATCAATTTTCTTTTAAAAATAAGCTTGGTATCTTCATCTCGAAGATCACACAGAAGTTAGCATGCTTCTTGTAATGGTCACCTCTTGTGTTCCACCCGTACTCTTCACAGCATCATAAATAATGTGCTGAGCCACTAGTGATTCTTCCAATAAATTTTTGACAAGGAGAGATTTGTTTACAGAGCAGCCACTTAACAAAGAGCAGCAAATCTCTTGTCATTGCCAATAAGTGAATGAAAAAATGCATCAAGTCCAAGAGTATCCTTGTCTTGAGAGACAAAATCAGTGAAACCCTTCTTCCACCCCTCTGACTGAGCTTCCACAGTAAGAGTAACATACTGTTTTTGGCTCTGTCTGCTAGGTTTTCTGATATCCTTTTGGCCCCATGTAGTTCAAGAACAGTATTGCCTCACTTCAAACCCAAACCTGACTGGAAGAGAATAATCTTAGGATCGAAGCAAGTTAATCCTCATACAAGAGACAATCTCAGAGGACTTTTCAGTTTTAGGTTTTCTACAATACTGACAAGAAATTTTCGAAACTCATTTTTAAACAACAATTTCTTCTTGTCAGAACACTTGACTCCTTTCAGCATCTTTTATGCAGTGTATCCAACATCAACTTTTTCAATAGGAATGAGATTTTCACTCTCAGACAGATGTAAAGTAATTAGTTTATAATGCAGTACTGGCTTCAGCAATTCTTTCTGGCTTGACAAATCTTATTAGGAGATTCTTAACAACATCTTCAAGTGCCATGTACAGGAAAGGTACCAATGGTTCCTGACTTTGAAACCTAACTAAGAAAGGTTCACACTCTGATATAAGAGTTTTAAAAGCAGCCATTCTAACTTTCAGAAGAGGATCAGTCATTGCTTCTTTGAGACATTTGTGATTATCACTTCCTGGGATTGATTCTTCAACAAATTACTGAACGTTATCACATATTTTCAGTGCTCGTTCAACATATGCACCATTTTCTAGCTACCTCACAGAAGTAAACTTAAAGGGAAAGTCTTTATTCTGTGTGATTTCTGTGTACTTAGCTCAACGTGCTGGGCTGTCTTTGAAAAGACCATACATAACTGTTTCGTTGTAATACAGAACAAAGATGTTTTATCACAAGTGGCATGAGGATTACCGCTATTAATATTGAAACGAAGCAAGATTGCCCCATAGCAAAATTACTGCAATTATGTAACAAAACAAACTTTCGGAACCAGGACTGCCACTCTCGTAGGCAGTCACATCAGGGTTGCCAACTTCATTCTTGAGGGTGCCACTGTTGCCAGTGGTGCGGGAGATTCAAATTGTTCTAGTCCCTCACTACACTACTTCGTATATACACTATCTACATGTATGCACACTCCTAAACAATGGCTCTCAGAACACGGTAAATATCCCAACCAGCTGTTTGATGACCTGTCTTCAATGCACCATTAACTGTATGTAGGCCACAGGTGCCAACATCAAGAAGAGTTTTTCCATCTGGATTGTCAAATTTCAGTTGGTGTTCATGTTTCTTTTGAAAACAATGATTCACATTTGGCCCATCCATCGATACTTGCAACAAGTTTTCTAAATAGAGCATGATAAGGCCTTCAGAGAATCCTGCCAACAGATGTTCAGCAATTGCACATCCTAAGAAAACACTGTTATAATAACGTGTACAAACTCGTTGGTTGACATCCCAAAAGCATACACCCACGTCAATTTGTCCTCTCTGCACAACCTTATTAAATGATTCATCAAAACACACTACATAATCACTGCAGCAGTTCAAGTCAGACTTCAAACAATCTTTCAAATATGGAGCTAATCCATGATTAATTACACATGAAGCTTTATTTTTTTTTCATTGAGAAAATATGAGCTGTTTTGCTATCATGAAACATTCTTTGGAAAACAGATGCACTTCTGTCACAAGAGTTCAAAGACATATTTCCTGTAATTACTTCCAGTGCCCACATTATTTCTGCTGATGTAATGTCATCTTCATTCACTGTGAAAGTCTTCACATTTGTTTGCTGCAAAACTGGAGCTGAAGAACTAGAAGACAATTCATCAGATGTTGAAGATGTATTTGATGTATGTGAGCTACATGATGGTAATGAAGGCACGTCACACTGTTTAGATCTAGTGGATTTAGCAAAATACAACATTGTGTGTTGCAAACATGTACTTTGAGCATTTTTTACATGTTTTGGTCCCTTAGCATGAGAAAGAACAGACTGTCTTCCCAAATGACTAAGCTGGAATTATTTCATACACACTTTACAATAAGCTAACAAATAATTTACAGGCACTCTGGATTCAGTTTGTAATCTAACCATTGTTTATTATTTATACACAGTTTAGCCATTGTTCCTTAAATGAACTGTAGCAAAACAACATCTGATGAAACAGTTCAATAATTTCTACCCTTTCTGTCTTCACCAAATAACACTACAGACACTTTTATTTCAAACCTGAAACAGACAATTCTAAATAAATACTGAGGTCTAAATTGTATTACTATTTACCACTAAAATGCATTCTACATGATAACAATCATCATACTTTATTGCAAACTAGAATTACATTACAAAAAATAATAATTCAACCAGACCTTAGCAAGAAACATTACAAACTGCAAGTCATTGACTGAAAAAAAATAAAGCATGCTTACACAGTCTGGATGACAGCAGACTGGAGCATGACATTTTCCCCTCAAATTGCTATCACTGGGGAATTTCCATGACTTTTCCAGGATTTCAAGTGAGTTCCCTGACTTTTCCTTGACTTTCAAGAATGTGGACAACCTGCTATTCTACCATGAACAAAGTTACAGATTATGTTCTATTTCCTAAAAAACTAATACAGACAGATAAAAATTGTGAGCAAAATTTTAATAAATACGAAATAAAATTTCAGCATGTATGATAAAACTTCGAAAGGTTCCTAATTTTTTTTTTTTGAAAATCTTGCCACACAGATCAGTAGCGAGCATAAACACTACAGAAAA
Organism: Medauroidea extradentata; assembly: GCA_003012365.1. NCBI lineage: Eukaryota > Metazoa > Arthropoda > Insecta > Phasmatodea > Phasmatidae > Medauroidea > Medauroidea extradentata. The sequence continues at coordinate 12,118 of PNEQ01060488.1, read as the reverse complement.
TATCATCAAAACAATATTTGGGTACATGTCTATGCAGTATTATGATGGGGGATTTGGGGATAAACATGAATTGTAGGGTTCGTCTTTTTGCAGGACATAAACAAATTGAAACAGTGCACGAAGGAAAATGAGATGAAAATTAATGTAAATAAAACTAACATTTTGAGATTTACACAGAAAAGAAAGGTAGTCAGAGAGACATATAGATGGGGAGGACAGGAGATTGGAGAAGCGAACAGATATAAATATTTGGGAGTTATTCTTCAGGATGACTTAAGATGGGGCGAGCAAGTGAAGTGTGTTAAAAGTAAAGGTAGAAGAGTGCTGGCCTTGCTGGGAAGGGTGTTAAGGGGTACAGACAAGAAAGTGAAAGAAAAGGGATACAAAACAATGGTGAGGCCCATTTTGGAGTATGCGGCGGCGGTCTGGGATACGTACATGGGAAGGGAAAGTGGTAGAGGTGGAAAAGGTGCAGAGAAGGGTTTCTAGGTGGGTCACAAATAAGTGGAGGACACAGGGGGAGAGAGAGGAGGATTTCAGACCATCAGTAATGGCAAGGACTGGGGTGGGGCACACTGCAGGAGAGGAGGAGAGTGGAGCGGCTGGTAAGGATGTTTAAGGGGTTGAGGGGGGGGGGGTTCACAACTGGGTGACTAGATACAGAGAGGTATATTCAGGGGAAGGGGTGATCATGAGTGGAAGATACAGAGGGTGGGGAAGAGGACAGAGAGAGGAAAAAACACTATGATGGTGAGAACGGTGAAGGATTGGAATGAATTGGCGAGGGAGGTGGTTTAGGTGACGGGTGCGAAGGAGTTTAGGAAAAGGTTAATGGGGTCGGGAAATTGAGAAGAGGTAGGTTAAGCAAATCCTTGCCACAGGGCTAAGGCCCAATTGCAAGAAGAAAAATTAAATTTAAAAAAAAAATGTATTCTTCCGCTGAATCAGCACAACTAAAATATTTATATTCCTAAATTAAAGGCCTATATACAATCACACTGTGACTCAATTGCATTTAGAAGTTGAGAATGGTTTCAATGCTACCATTAAACAACGAGGTGTTCAGGGTATAATTCCCAGCTGGGTCAACCTTAATATTTATACGTGAATTTCACTGGACGATGCCACTAGCCAGCAGGTTTTTTTCGGAGATGTCCCATTTCCTCTGCCCCCTTCATTTTAGCGCTGCTTCATTCCTCACGTCTTTACCAGCACTGAAAACCTGAAAGCCTCTATATTAAACGCTGGTCAAATGTTCTTCATCCCTTCACTCACTTTGACCACCAGAGAAATATTATAGTAATGTTTTAAAGGATCAACATAATCACTGCAATGCCAACTGTAATTAATTAAGATGCACTTGTTTAGTTTTTATAAGTTGTTTATTTATCCAGAAAATATTTATCTCGTATGGCTGCTTGTAAGGGAAAACAGCAGCTAAGTACTGTCATCCACAACTGATACGTTATAATTCAAGTGATTATATTGCCACTATTGTTTCTTTTCTCTTTACTGGTGGCATGGCTAAACCTGGTTCTACTCATCACTGCTACGTTACTTCCTAATTACACAATTAATTCAAAGGGGATTTTATCAAACGAGTTGCGCAATGACGATGTTCATAGAAGCTTACATTATCACAGATTATGAATGTAACAGAGTGAAAATGTGCAAAGGTTACACGCTAGACTCGCAATTACTATAACATGGGCTCTAATCCCGATTTCAGCCATCCTGATTTCGGTTTTCCATAGTTTCTCGAAATTGGTTCAGACGAATGCTGTGACGGCTCCTTGAAAAAGGCCACGAACGATTCCACTCTCAGTTCTTATCCTTGTGTAACATTGTGTATCACCTTCTCAGATGACCTCGCTGTCATTAAGATGTACAGCCTTTTTAAGTAACAATTAGAAATGAAGTATTTGTCGTTGAGTGATAGTGCAGTATCTATAAAAAAACTATATTTATATAAATACTGCCGGCATGCTTGTTTGCTCCATTTACATAGACTGACAAGGACGTGTACAGCCAGGTAGAAGGTCACAAGTCGCCCCGGCAGAGCGGAAGTGCAGCCCACCCCTCTCCCTTATCCTACCTGTCACACTACCATCGACCATGCCTCTCCCAGCGCCCATACTTTTTGAAACGTCCAGCAGCAGGGAAACCACACTCCCTTCAGATTTGGTTCCGTTTGTAAAATATTTTGTGGTAATATGAGTGAACAAACAACTTTATTAAGGGGTCCCCCTTACTCGAACCTATTTATATGTTTTAGATGTATGTAAGCAGGGCTGTAAAAAAAGTAATTGCACAAGACTCAACAGCAATGTAGTATCTACGCGTGGAGTATTTTGCTTTTGCAATGCGTGTATTTCTATGTATCTTTGAGTGGCAAACTTTTGGAATTATGGTTGCGCTGTGTACAACACATCAAAGAATGTTAGACGAGGGATTCCGTATTAAAACGGGCAATAACTGTGTAAACTGCTGGTAGGAATTACTTTATTACAATGATGGTTATTTTTCAAACTGTGTTGAAACTATGATAGCTCGACAGTATTCTAGGAACATACTACTATAGGAGACCGCTAAATTTGTGGGTACACTGGCATGAAGACTGCCCTACAAAAATACTACTGAACTGAAGCAAACGGCAGATGCACATTAGCTGCTTGCATTTAAAGTCTGTCTTACTTACATTTTCATTATTCGCTCAGAGACTTCCAGGATATGTCAAATAAGTCAAAGACCAATTGTGAAAAATGACACAAACTTACAGTTGTAGGAATCCTACAGTGTGCCCAAATGAATACGCACATTTTTTAAGGTCTCTAACTATTATATAAGACACGGCAGATAAGCACGGTGGGATGTTTTTGAGAACTTGGTAACCTGGTATACAAACAAACTTCTAAAATAAAGTTGTATCTTTTTATACAAGAATTTGTCAGTTTTATTCCGCTCACACGTGGATATAAACAGCTGATTGGTACGAAAACACATTGGAACACCAGGTCAATGACCTTGAGCACAGCTGTCCAGGTACAGCCGGCTAGGGGAAGGAACAATACCACTATATACAGCTTACTCTGCCCATCCATTGCGTAGCCGAGAATGCAAAATTCAAATTCTTTTAATTATTTAACGCTGCAGGGGGCCCTGCACTGGCCTTTTGTTACTCTACAAAAATTTCAAAACGTCAAAGATAAATAAATTCCATGAAGGACAGGGATATATATGCTTTTGAGACATTATACCCATTAACGTTTAATGCAGGAGATACACTAATTCCGACAATTTGAGAATTATATTACACACACACTTATATGTATATATATGTATATGTGGTTATATATATGTATATATGTATGTAACTATTCATAGGTTGTTGGGAATCGTTTAGCCAAACGTTGGCTAAATGTTCAGGTAAAAAACAGGAAAATTGCTTCTGGAGACTGAAAATTCAAATTTTTAATGCTTAGTGAGAACATTTCTGTTAAGTCCCTCATTTGCAATGCTTATGCGTATGGAAATAATGCAAATTATTAACAGTTTTTCAACATTAAATAAAAATGTGATTTATTTCTCTTCACCTCAAAAATTATAACATAAAACATGGATCCATCAAATTCCAATAGATCACTGTACAAGATTACAGTTCAAATGTGTGTATTAACAATTCTCTAAATGTGGAATGCAAGGCTACCAAAACTGTTTGTGATCATAAACAACTTGCGATCATAAATTATAAGTAAGATGTGTTTGAGCATGTGTTTACAATTGGTAGGGACCTTTGTTTATCGCGAAAATAATTTTGCCACAGTTTGTTTCAGTAGCTTATGTGCACATCTGCGATTCTGCTTCACAGTTATTGGCAGCATGTCTATGCGAAGAGCAGTATCTCATTTGACTGAGCCAATTACAATATCATTTTCAAGGCCACATGTCTGTGATTTGCCGGAAGAAGCCCAAGGCTCATGAGAGCTAAAATATCCAATCACTGACCACGAAGCAGAACTGCAGACGTGCGTGTAAGGCACCGAAACCAAGTGAGACAAAATTATTTTCGTGAAAAACAGTGGTCCCCAACAAATGGTAACACGTCTTAGACTGAGCTAAGTGTAATTATGTACATGTATTCACTGTACAAAAATAAACATGATCGTAGAAATTAATGGCAGAAATTAATTACATTTAACTGAAACTAACTGACGTGCTTTTGATTATGATAGCTTAATGTGTCGAACACAAGTTGACAGCTCATTTGAAAATAGCAGAGCAATCATAGATATTTCTGGTGGGAATTTTTTTTTAAATGCTGAAAACAACTGGGAATTCTTAAATATTTGTCTGTGAAAACTGGATTATATATATATATATATATATATATATATATATATATATATATATATATATATATATATATATATATATATATACAGGGTGTAAATGAAAGTATGTTACAAACTTCGTGTGGTGATTCCTTGTCGAAATTGAAGTACAGTTACGTAAGATGACTTTTCACCTAGCACCCTTTGTAAGTGAGCAATACGCCCTTGGATAAACAAATTTCAAACTAGTTTATTTGTACAAAATCGTAAACAACATAATATTAAATCATAATTCGCTGGATACTGTGTTCTGCAAACACTTATCGACAGTCCGTGAAAAATGTGTTTCGAATAACTTACACCGTCATCAAAATAATGGGTATGGTCACCCCCTTTCCGGCTTAGACATTGGTGCCATCATATTTTATCGACATGCAATGCTATAATTTGTATCAAGAGACCCCAATGAACAAAAAAGGTCGTCTTGTTGTTACACTGTAAAGTGAAGCATTTACAAGAAAATGGGCAAGACAGTGTTAGAGGACTGCCACGTAGGCAACGCGTACTACACAGGTGGTGTGGCTGAACGACGCGGTAGTTAGCAACAAACGCGTACCCCACGCTAGTTTGTAAACCTACAACGCATCATGGGCGATGTTGTGTAAGCTATGAACAGTTATTGATAAATGGCTGGTGTAGCAGAACAAATTTTTTAGTAAATATTGCGGGGATATTGAAATGTACTGCACACGTGTAATTATTCTGCACAGTAGTAGCACGAAACCAAATGAAGTGAACAATGTAATGCACACAAATTAGTATGCGTGTAATGTAAGAAGGGTAAACATTGGAGTACACAATTCTATGTATGGCAGTCACCATTGAGGTTTTTCAATATCATTCCCTCTGTGATGAACAGACGGTTTTGTGTTCTGTACTCTGTAAAGAATAAGTTGTCTGAGGCTTGGCCCTGATACATGCACACTCCCCCCGTCCTCCTCCGTTTAACGTGTAATGCATGCTGGAGTACCCATTAGACTGCGACGAGGTACACTCTGACGTGCCAGGATAGGTGGGCTCGTCATACTATTCACAATAACAGGGTGGCAATCAAAACCAAACGTCCATGCGACAGTGAACATGGAAAGGTATGGGCATGCTGAGCTTACCGATATGGTATTTATTTATGGTGAAGCTAAGTGCAGTGGCAGGTTAGCTGCACGAATGTATCGTGAAAGATTTCCACACAGACAGCACCCAGCACATACTATTTTTGCACGAATCGTCCAGCGTCTTCAAGATACAGGTGCTCTCCTGCCACATTTCCGGAACTGTGGTGTTCATGCAACAATGCGGACACCACGATTTGAAGCTGAAGTTCTCGCCCGAGTCAAGGATCAACCGTCAACAAGTACCTGTGTTATTGCAAATGCGGTGGGTGCATCACACATGACAGTGTGGAATGTCTTGCATGAGCAGCAGCTACACCCCTATCGCACATGTAGGGAGCAAGAATTACTGCCACGTGACTATCAACCCAGACATGATTTGTGTGCATGGTTTTTGCAGCAGACAGCTCGTGACCCAGAGTTTCCCAGGTTATGTTCTCTTTACAGGCAAAGCATCTTTCACACGTCATGGTGTGTACAATGCTCACAACAGCCATGTGTGGGCTGAAGAAAACCCACATACCAGGGTTGTGTGATTCCACCAAGAGAGGTTTTCGGTCAACATGTGGGCGGCATAGTCAATGATACCTTAGTAGTACCGTACATGTTACCAGCACGTCTTGATGGCTACGTGTACCTACGGTTCTTGCAATACACTCTGCCCGAGTCGCTTGAGGATGTACCACTGCTGATACGTGACCGCATGTGGCTACAACACGATGGGGCACCACCTCACAATGCTCGTGCTGTTCATGAGTACCTCAACCAAGTATTTCCAGGATGCTGGATAGACAGGGGAGGACCTGTCACGTGGCCTCCTCGCTCCCCTTATCTATCACCCCTGAATTTCTACCTGTGGGGACACATGAAGAGCCTTGTCTATGAGGCGCCAGTGGACATGGCCGAGGAGCTCGTCGCACACATTTTTGCAGCAGGCGAAGTGATATGGACGAATGACAACCTGTTCCAGCGTGTGTGACTGTCATTGTTGCATCGTTGCAATGCATGTATTATTGAAGGTGGCCGAACATTCGAGCACTTGTTGTGATATTCATGTAAACATGTATCACTTATGCGGCTGTGGACGTTTTAATTACAGTAAAGTATTTGCTACACTTGTTTTCAGTACCGTATCATTCGGTGTATTGTGTGTTGCCTAAGTGTCAGCCCACTAAATCTACGTACTGTATTTTGGCCCTTTCCTTGGACATGCTTCACTTTACAGTGTAACAACAAGATGACCTTTTTTTGTTCATCGGGGTCTCTTGATACAAATTATAGCATTGCATGTCCATAAAATCTGATGGCACCAACCCCCTATTATTTTGATGACGGTGTAAGTTATTCGAAATACATTTTTCACGGACTGTCGATAAGTGTTTGCAGAACACAGTATCCGGCGAATTATGATATAATGTTATGTTGTTTACGATTTTGTACCAATAAACTAGTTTGAAATTTGTTTTTCGAGGGTGTATTGCTCCCTTACGAAGTGTGTTAAGCGAAAAATTGTCTTACGTAACTGTACTTCATTTTCGACAAGGAATCAATCACCGCACGAAGTTTGTAACATACTTTCATTTACACCCTATATATATATATATATATAGAGAGAGAGAGAGAGAGTGAGAGAGAGAGAGAAAGGGAGAGAGAGAGAGAGAGAGAGAGAGAGAGAAAAACGCTACCATATTCTATAATCCGCAGTCTGGCTCACTAACTGTTTCCCACTGAAAATAAATTGTATGTCCCATCATTTCTGTCAGCAAACAACAATAAAGCTGAGTTTGTTTAGGTAGTATTTATGTTTCCCACATGTGAGAGTCTTTTAGTATTTTCAACATGTGATATTTCTGGTCTATTTAAATGACATATAACGAGAAATATGAACTGTAATATTTAAAGTCCTTTGGATTAGGTAGTAATTAGGATGTGACAGGCTCACTAGTTATATTTCATTATTCTGTTTTCCTGAAAAAATAGTTTTCTTCCCACTGAATTTTTATTTAGGCCTTTATGTACAGCAAAAGGTTCGCACTTTGTTTCTGTGTCAACATATCCTTAAAGTTCAAGGCTGTCAGAACATGTAAAAAAAAAAAACATTTTTTTTAATCTAGCAAAAAAAAAAAAAAAAAAAAAGAGATAGACCAATTTTTCAGGATTTACCCAATAGTTTCCTGAAACTGCTTAACAATGGTGTTTTCATTATGATGATCATATTTAGTCTATTACAGTCAAAGAATTAATTAGAGAATATTGTTTTTTCCAAGTTATTAGAATTCTTCAAGACAGAATTTGACGAGGTTTCACTTACTGGGTTAACTAAAATAAATTAATTTATATAAACATCTGAAAGCAGGGCACTAGGGCACTTTTTTGTTCTGAACTACATAGCAAAAACTATTTTAAACAGAATGTATCATTTAGCCTTTAAATAATAAGGCACTTATTTGTTCCGAACTAAATAGCAAAAACTATTTTTAACAGATTGTTTTAAATAATAATAATCTCTAAAGCAGTACAAACGAGGGATCGCTGGCTTAAAAGGCGCTCCTTTCTTCAGATATATGATGGGAGCAAGGCTACATAATACATAGTAATTTTTGTCAGGTGGATCATAGTAACTGGTCAAGCGTACGTATCAAGATTGATTTTTTTTTAAATTTTGTTGCGGTTCACATGCCTACAAGATCTTTAAGGCGATTTTTATATGGTTGCAAAAAAACTATGTACAAATAATAATTTTAATTATGAAATTACACTCATAAACAAGTACAGAAAAAATATTTAAACACCCTTAACCATTAGCAATGTTTCCTTCGTCTGACTGAAAAAAAGTTTTTGTATGAATATCATAAAAGGTTAGCAAGCTACATGTGATAATTTACCATATAAATCCCCATTCTTGTTCATGCCAAGATTCTGTGATTGAAACTACACTTACGAACTCTGCTATACACCTAACAGCCAAGACGTTCAAATTAATAAATACTGAAAACATAAACATTATTTCTCAACGGACAAATTTCAAAGACAATTAATTCTCTGAAACAAAAAATGTTCTTCCTCAACTTTCCTAAGAAATATTGTGATACAAAATAATTTTAGAAAACAAATATTTTCTTAAAAATTACCTTGAAAAAATAGTATTTCATTCAATATATTAATAATCATCAAAAATACTAAATAACGAAATATTTGTCTAAAATGTTCACAAACAATGCTTAGTGTTTGAAACAATGGTGCAAGCTGGCGGTTATATTTAAGATGAAAATAAACTGTAATATAAGATTTGTTTGCAGCCAAAAAAGTCAACGTCTTGCAAATTTATTGTTAAGCTATATCATTACAAACACTCGTATTAAAATTTATACGCTGACAATACATTTTAATATTGATCCCCATTTTAAAATTCGTGTCTGCAAATTTACTAAGGGCTTCAAATCTTTTGTCTTTTTTTTGCAGCATATAAAAAAGCTAGCATTACAAGGCATCATCTTTTCATTATATATATATATAAATTTTCTCAAAAGTCGCGAACACAATCATAGATAGACTATTGACAAAATTAACTAAGATTTATCATGTACATTTTCAATTTTGTCACAAAGCTTTGAAAAACGTACACAGTATATTAATCATCTCAAGCAAAAGTCAGACCTGTTTTTGAATGTTATTATTTATAAACATTGACTAACGTAATATATTTATATGTCCCAAAGAGTAAAAATATCGTTTTAAACATATTTTTATACAACGTACCAAAAAACATTTATGAAGACACACACGTCAGCATAAAAATATGATTTAAACATGTAAAAATTCTCGTCCGTGCCTCAAAATTAAAAATTATAAGTGATTAGTGTTTATGTTTTGAAGATATTACTAAAAAAAATATATCAATAAAATTATACTACACTGCAAATATTTAGATTGTTTTTTAAACTTTTCTTAAGCAATATAGTCTTATTTAAACTTGTGCATGTTTTATTCTGTAAATTAGTTTCTGTTACTGTCTAATTCAAATGAAAAAATATATTTATTAATAAGACAGAAAAATTGTTTATAAAATATTCCATCGCTAGTGTAATGATAATGCTAAAATTTATTACGTCAATTGATATGAATTTCAGACGCTATATTATTTTGCTATAGCTTAAGTATAAAACACATTTGTAAGAACAGCCGAAAGCTGAGTTACGCAAACAAAATTATGTCAAATAAGGTTTATGTAAAACATTTGTATCAAAATATGACACGAAGAATAGAAAACTTAGTCCTTCATGTTGATTGTGTTGATAAAAATTAGTATAATCAGTTTCAAATATATTATTCTTCTAAAATAATAATACCGCATTACGTAGGAAACAGAAATTAAAATTCGTAACACACAAACTGACTATGTAAACTACAACATTTTGCACAAGAAACAGCTTCTAACTTACTATACATTTGTCACCGATATGGTATTTGCCTATTTATGATACTTTGTGTTTCAAAAGCTCAGCCAGGCTTGTTAACGCAGGCACTGTGTTCAAAGGCTGGCTGAACACATTCACAATCTTTCACCATTATCTATGACAGCAGTGTAAAAAGAAACATATTTACGAACACAGTCCAATGTATTTAAAGCCCTTAAGGGCTCTGACCACGTGCCTTGTAGCCACGTAATTTTAGTCCGGAATCAATGTTAAAGTTCTTAATTATCTGTAAATAAATATTGTGGAAAAGTACCGACGGAAGGGTATCGTACATTGGGTGCAGAATTCAAACTGGGCGCCCATGGGAAAATATGGAATGAAAAGGGCGAGGAATAGGGAGGTCACACAAGAAAACCTACTGACAAGCGACAACGTCCGCCACGTTTCCCAAATACAAAAAGTCTGAGAACAACCCCAACTAGATGGAACCCTGATCTCCTTTGTGGGAGGCAAGTGGTATGACTACATTTCTTTTAAAGAAAATTTTTCGTATAATGGCAAGGAAATAAAATTATTTTAGCAATTATTTCACATTTAATCTCCATAGTTGCAATCTTGTTAGGTAGAATTAAACATATATTTTCACGGCATACAAACATCCTTTAACCCAATTAAATATAGCAGTACTTTAGTCTTCATAAGACTGTCTGTAAATACTGATATCCTAGTATTTGTCTCTGACTGATTCTGGCGGGCCAAACTAAATTTGTAAACCTCTCGAGACAGATCACCCCTAAAGCAAGCATTCCGTATGTCATGATAGCTTATAATCCTTATACACTTCCAGGCAGTAAAAGTTGAAATCCTAATTTATTTCTGGTTGTCTTTTATTGTTCAACTATCACATCTACTGCGGTTTTGCGCTAGTGCATTACTCGTAGCAGATAATATTTACTTTAAGTTAAGGACCTTTCTGTACACTAAATTAGCAGTTCCTCGAGTGTTAGAATAACCTGCAAATTACTAGTTGAGCTCATTCTGCATCAGTCTAAATAGCTATAGATGTCCCCACGAAACACAATCCTAAGTCTCTGCCAGTTAACAGCGACCTATCGTAGGCCTTATTTGTAGTCACTACAAAATTGACCTTACGGTGTAATCACAGTGTCTTAAATGTAAGAATGTAATCAAATGAAATACGCAGATTATGTGGTATGAAAACAGATTTTCCCCAACCACAATCATTGGTGACTGTGCCTTCAATAACATTTTCTTTACAAAACCTTTGCTTAAAGTTTAGCGCCATTAGGAAGAAATGCAATGGGTGCCCCAACAGTGAGGTTAACCATGAGAAGTTTACAATCTGTAAGTTACCCCCTTAATAATTTGGTTATCATATACAGTAAAAAAAAATTATTATGTAAATTTTTTAATGCCTTCACGTAAGCATCCACGTGATGCTGATAACATCTAATATCTCTGCTGGTTGATCAAAAACAGATTGTTACACTTTTTCATAACTTTAGAAAGTGAATTTCAAAAAAAAAATCTTAACTTCACATCTTAAACATTTGTATGAGTATTCAATTGAAGGGTAAATCATTACCCGAAGCTAAATCAACGATTCATTAAGAAAAAAAAAGTGTCACCTCTTCACAGTACTGAGAGTACGTATTTAGGAATATCCTTAAATATTTTTTTGCGGCCACTACCTAATCATCATCCTGAGCAACCCAAAGGTTTTATTTGGAAGAACATAGCAACAGAAATCTGACTAAGCCTTATAAGACTACCTCACCGAGGAAAGATAACAAAAACATTAGAATGATTTTAACATTTCTTTAAGAATTAATTTTTTTAACACACTAGAACATACCATTATCAGGTAAGCAACATAGTTTGTAAAAGGTATGTGGTCTCATCATCGAAATATAATTTTGCGAAGCCCCTTTCCCAGTGCTGTGGTGCCAGCCGATAACAGGAAAGCAAGGTCTTTAGTGCAGTGTAAGGTGTTTGGCCTGGCCCACCCTTAACAAATTTCCAAATTCATTCCTTATGTGTGATTGTAGTAACTCTTTTGGCTTAAAAGTAACATAAACCTAAACGTAATTCTCGTAATTTAAAGGATGTTTACATGAATATTTCCCGGCGTCAGTATAGGTCTAAGGGAGTCCCGAGGTGCTTTATGAGAATTGGTTTG
>PNEQ01060487.1:0-58531 GCA_003012365.1 Medauroidea extradentata | reverse complement strand
CTGCTTTGGAGTTTGGAGTATATGAGTATCTTCACTTGCGCCACTGCTTTGGAGTTTGGAGTATATGAGTATCTTCACTTGCGCCACTGCTTTGGAGTTTGGAGTATATGAGTATCTTCACTTGCGCCACTGCTTTGGAGTTTGGAGTATATGAGTATCTTCACTTGCGCCACTGCTTTGGAGTTTGGAGCAGCCTGAAGAATGTTGATTGTCTAGTCTGCGGTCATTAACGACAGATAAATGTTTTAAATTAATTATTCCTCGATACTTCAAGTATAAAGATAATTTTTTAAAACTGTAAGTATTGGTTTGAAGAATGCAGCTTTACTAAGAACTTTAATACTTTTAGTAATTTGTAGCATACAATATATAATTTTCAAACATATATTTTACAAATTCTATAAGCATGTATTGTTTTCTATTTTTGTTAGGGTATTGTCAGGCAAGTTGCGTATTTTTTTTTGTTTGTAATAATTACCCTTATAATTCATCTAGTGAAAAGTAATTCACCCTAACTTTGACCCCCGTTTGTAATACGACGCTGAAATTTGGAAAGCAAAGGGTTCTAAACTCATTTTTGAAAGAATCCTGTGTGTTTGTAAACTGACAGTGTTTTCAGAGGAAAGTATGCAGAGTTAAAATATGTTAGCAATTAAGAACGTTTTTTTCTCTTTAAAAATTACGCAATCTGTAATAAGAATTGTATGAACTCGTTCTGTCATAAAACTTTCAGAGCTAATTAAATACAAAAATTACGTAAATAGAACTATGCAAGTCGTACTAACAACATGAAATACGTTGTAACACTATCATGCAACGATTCACCGTCAAATGTGGATACTTTGGCACGGGTAACATTGACAGTCTCAAGACATTTGTTTTGGTGATATTTAATGAAGAAATAATTACGTATAGTTAAGTATTCAAGCTCTTTAGCTTTACCCATTCACATAAATTTAACAGTTTGTTCACTAAATGACACCAAATTAAATATTTTGAAGCGGACATTGTTACCCTTGCAGTCAAAGAAACCATACTTAACGGTATGTCACACTTGAAAACTGAAATAGAAATGGGAGAAATGTAATTCATTGACAGTTGACATTATTGGTTCTCATTTCATTCTTTCGTCGTAGAGACTGATGTAGTGTGTGATGCCATGGACATTACTGTACAAGTGTGTGACCAAACATGCACCGATTGTGTTCTGAGTGCTTCATGTATAGCTTATATTCACTCTACGGGTGTACGAAACGCTCATTTAATTAGTGTGCAGCAGTACCAAAGTTGTAGTGATAAAATAGAACCAACAATATGTGTGCGTTATGCAAAAATACGAAAGCTGTTATTATATTTAATTTAAACTGTAGCTTGTATAGGTGTGTGTGTATGTGTGTATATATATATATGTGTGTGTGTACACCAAAGCAGACACGTTGTCTAACGGCGTTTACGAAACATATGCTGCCAGACTTAAATAGGTTTATTCGGACAGTTGAACAGAATGCTCGACCACTACAGTTTAGGCAGAATCAATGCGAGTTAACTTCTATCGGATCATAACGACTCGATTATAAAATTTAACTCTTACCATGCCAACCTCACGATATTCTGTTAACGTCTGTACATTTCCATTCCAAATTTATGTTTACTTTTAAATTGATATCATACTACTTTTTCGTATCTGATTACATGCTTATTGAACAAAATTTACCAAACATTTACTCATTAACACTTTCGTAAAGTTATTCTTTAGCGAAAATAGATAATGGTTTATTTAAGGAATACACTTGAACATATCAGTGTGTATATTTAAATAAATATATATATATATATATATCCTATATAATATATCCTACATAAAATAAATACAATATATACACATATGCATGTATAATATTTATACACAATCATACATAATGTGTATATACACGTATGTGTATATACACATATGTGTATATATATAATATATATTTAGTTATGTATATATACATATATAGACACACACACACAAACCCCTTTTCAATCGAACGGTGTACAGTGTGCCATCATCGACCATTATCGAATCTCCAAACTCGTAATTATAAAACACCACACAGGTTTGGAGTGAGGCTATGACAATTATATATATATATATATATATATATATATATATATATATATATATATATGTATATATGCATGTACTTACAAGATTTTTTGATTCTCGAAAATATGTACAAAAAACATAATTAAGTTTCGTAGAACAACTTGACAATATAAATATGACTGCATGTTAAATTAAACATCCCTCGTCGATTGTGTAAAATTTATACAGAATTTAATATATATATATATATATACATATGATAAGGACATCATCCATAAGAATACACCTACCGGAAGATTAACAGTAAATTCTAATGACTATATTACGTCATCAGATAAAACAAACTATAAACATTCCATTTCAGATATAGTTCAAAAGTAACTCTCAAATTAAGAACTGAGTGCGTCAAATACGCATTCGTATATTATTTGAAAATTCATATTTTACTAATATTTTAATTGTTTTAAATAGTTTGTTAATCAAGTAAATATTATAAACAGTGAAAAACCGGCTGAGAATAAATGAATAATTAATCGATTAAAACAACATTGCACAATGTACAACATATTTGCAGGAATTAGGCTATGTTAGCACACAATTGTAAAATCAATACAGTATTTCGTTCAAACATTTTTTTCCGTACAGAAAAATGTTAAAACAGAGCCGTATTCTTCAAAAGAATAAATTTAAAAAACACACAAGAGATTTGTAATTTAAACTAACATACTCAATAAAATAACTGGTTATTAGGCATGTTTTAGATTAACAAACCAATTATTTTATAAATATTATCACGATTTTAACAGTCCCTGTCTAATTTATCTGAAACAATGTGGTAGAAAATTTAAATACTTGGTATGGGTTTAACCCATTTCATTTGTTCTTATATACTAACTGTGAATAGTTGAAAGTTTGTAATTATTAAAATTAGACATTCTATTCCATATTACTTTTGTTATTAGTGTTACAAAATACTTGGAAAATTTGTAAGCTGTGTTACACTATATCATTAATTTGACCCTAAGAAAGCTTTAAAAATGTTTCACTACTAGCAACCATAATTTTCATTTATGTATTGCACGACACTTCTGATAACAATAAGAATCTTATTCTGAGTAAGGAAATTAATTTTTTTGAAAAATTGTGTTACAATTCATTTAAATTAATATATTTAAGTAAATTAAGCACAGCCATTTTGGTTTCAATAGTATTAAACATAGTTAGTATTTAAAGTGAAATAGCAGTGACTCTTACGCCACAAAACACATGTAGATATTATTCCCGAAGTTCATACATTTAAACATAGTTCAAGCTAATTAAGGCTGAGTAAGTAACGACAATAACAGGAAGGAAACTAGGGTTATTATAAATGATTCATCGGGTTTTAAAAATTCATAATTCGTAGTCTATTTATTTTAAAAACTCACACGAAACACCTAACAAAAGAAAAACTCAAAAAGTTTTATTTAATACGAGTCTAAAACTTTTTTGTTGCAACAGGTGGTAGCACTGGATCAGTTCACAAAATGGCGGCAAGCCAACAGAAAGCGTTTTGTGTTTTGGAATATGCGAAATGTTTATCTGTTATTACCGTGCAGCGTGTGTTCCAAGGGCATTACCACACAGAACCACCATGTCACCAGAGCATTTTGCGACGTTATCGTCAATTCCAGGATACGGGATGCTTGTGCAAAGGTAAGAACACAGGACGGCCAAGTGTTCCTAACGAAACAGTGAACAGAGCGAGGGAAAGTTATGCGCGTAGCCCACGAAAGTCAACTAACCGAGCAAGTCGCGAGCTTGGAATTCCTCAGCCGAAAGTGTGGAAGATTGTGCGACAACGGTTACAACTTAAACCGTACCGCTTACAGTTGTTGCAACACTTGCATCCAGAAGATTACGTTGTCAGGGTTGAGTTTTGCGAGAACATGCAGGAAGCTATGCAGGATGAAGAATTTGCCACACGTCTTGTGTTCAGTGACGAAGCAACGTTTCACTTGAGTGGAAAAGTGAACCGTCACAATGTTCGAATATGGGGCATCGAAAATCCCCATGCTTCAGTGCAGCACATACGAGATTCGCCAAAACTTAATGTTTTCTGTGCAATCTCACAGACGAGGGTGTACGGTCCATTTTTTTCCTTGAAAACACTGTGACGGATCTGTCCTATCTCGACATGTTGGAGTTGTGGTTATTTCCGCCAACTTCGTGTTTCAGCAGGATGGAGCTCCACCGCATTGGCACACAGAAGTGTGTCGCTGCCTCAACAATGAACTCCCACGCCGCTGGATTGGACGCTGTGGTCAGAAAGACTCGACACTGTTCAGATGGCCGCCCCGGTCTCCTGACCTTACACCGTGTGACTTCTTTTCTTTGGGGGTACGTGAAAGACTCTGTTTACGTGCCACCATTGCCAACAACACTGAATGAGCTCCGAAACCGCATTACCACAGCTGTCATGACCATCAACAGGGACATGCTGCGACGTGTGTGGGGCGAATTCGACTACCGATTGGATGTCTGTCGAGTGACGAAGGGAGCGCACATTGAACATTTGTAAAGTGGAGTTGTAAAAAAAACTTGGAGAGTTTCTGTTTGTTTTCATGTATCATTCATAATTTTTCATGGAATACTTTTTGAATTACAGATTTTTAAAACCCGATGAATCATTTATAATAACCCTGTATATAAAAGTGGGAAATAGCCTTAGTGAAACATACTACAAACTGATACAAGCAGATTTAAATGTTCATTACTGCAGAAGACAAAGACGTTCCACTGCAGTGTCGCACTCGTCTAATAGCTCTAGCTGTCTCTGCTAAGGCCGTCAAATTTTACGTACAATTAGACAATGACAGAGTAAAACTCTATAATGGAGAGAACATAAGCACCTTAGTTGTCAGTCTTGTGCCAGTCTAAATTTAAAATTTTCATTTTTTGACTGAATTTCTACTGTTTGGAAACCATAGTCTAGAGGTTAGACTACTCGCCTCACAACATGTATCCATGTTACATTCCCAGTGGGGTCGCCTCAGATGGCAAATAAAAGGAGAACTAAGTGGGCAGTTACATATATAGCTCTGTATTGGACACGGCGTATAATTTAGTACATTCATATCCTCCCTTACTGAGCTTCAAAAGCATCGCAGAGAGTTACAACTATTATTTTTTTACTAAAATATTTCACGCGCATTATATTTGTAGATAATTATGAAAAGTATTTTTCTATAATTTTAAATATTTGGCACGTGTTGTATTCGAAACATCATTTTCGGGTCCCTCAAAATAACAAAAAAAAAAAAAATAAAAAAAATAAAATAAATGGTTTCAGACTGCTGTATCTCAAAAAATAACAACAGCATTCGGGAAACACAATTATAGAAACAAGCGTTTGACTTTGAGCTTTGGTTCTCAGAAATAAAACAATGTGATCACCGCTTAAAGTCCCATAGGAAAAAAGAAAATTGTGAAGCACTGCATGCCAGCTTACGCAGAGAAGCTATGATACATTACCTACGCTGGTCAACAGCAACCCTATCGCTCCTGCCTCACACACACACAAACACAGCCTCTCTTGAGAAGCCCCTTAAAGACGATGTGGTGGCATTTCTGCTATCACTACTTACGTGGCTCAGAACACCAACACAGGATTAGTAATTTGCTTAGTTGAAAAAGCCACCAAAACTCTCCAGACAGTAGGAGTTGTGACTTTAGTTTCCGCAATGGATCTGCGCTGAATTTTGCATAACTAAAGTAACTATTCATACGTCGCCATCCAACCAAGAAACATTTAATAAAGAGCACATCGACAAACCCTTTTGCGGAATGCGGAGAGGAAAAATTTCCCCTAGACGTGACGAGGCAAGCTGAGGAAAAATACTGGCCGTTAAAAATTTCCGAAGCCGCAGCTTGTATCATGGAAGAGTTCGTGATCATTATTACACATGGGAATTTCTTGAAATCCTTGCTATTACCCTCTTCCTTACAACAACCTTGTGTAAACATACAGGAACACGTGGTGTCGAGATGGTGACGTCAGTGTGACGTGGAGAGCTGGGCGGGATCTCCGTGGATCAGGGTCAGCTTGTCCTCGCCAGGTTGTTGTCCCTGGTTGGCTAGGTCTGATATGTGACGTAGTTAGAGAGTGGACAGTGATATATAAGAGCGGCGTGTAATACTGGACGATACATCGCACCTCAGATAATATCAACATGAGGACACTGGTGGTTGTATCTGTGCTGTGTGTGGTCGCCACCCAGGCGGCTAGGCTACGTCGTGAAGAGACATACAACACCCAGTACGACAATGTCGACTTGGACGAGATACTCAACAACCAGAGGCTCTTCGACAGTTATCACAAGTGTCTGATGGACCAGGGGCCTTGTACTCAGGATGGCAAGACACTCAGAGGTGAGTCTTCGTAGCCACACACTATTATCATTCCAAGTTGTTTGGCTACAACCTCGGTACTAGTGATATAAAAGTTAACTATATGCACAGTAGCTCAGGAACACGACTTACTCTTTGATTCGTTAAGCGCTCTACTTACCAATCCTGCATCTTTAAATTATACTTAAAATTTAATTGATTCACACATTTAATATTATCATGCCTGTAATAAAACACATTTTACCATGAACTATAAACCTTGTATGTTAATCGAAATATCTTGATACACTTAAGAGGTCAAAACATTAATGGAACTAAACATTTATTTCTCTTTCGTACTACAAATACGCACAATCAACGTGACGTTGAATTAGCTACGAGTTCACTACTCTTAACACATGAATACTTGTTGCAAGTTCCCAGCAAATTTTTCAGTTGATCCGGTATATTTTAAAACAAGAAAGACAACGTAAAAAAATATGATTTGAAACTTTTGAGTAGAGTATAAATGATTTTAACTGGGTTTTTTTTCTTAATAAAGTGTTGTAAAAGAAATGTAAGCGAATTAAATGTTAGTATGTGGCAATGTACTGACTGGCTATTGAGTTGAACGGTTACTTTCTGTAAGTGTTAAGTTTGCAGTTACCAATAGTACAAAATTATCTAACCAGAATGGAATATAAAAAATTAACTAAGCTGGTTTCCTCAGATACTGGAATTATTAATTAATGTTAGTATTATATTGTTTAAATCTGTATAAACTTGTATTCTTCTTACTTACAAAGTCATACCTAGAAAATCATTAGGTTTATTTCAAGGTCACATAAATTTAAAACCAATAAACCTTTCAATTAATTGATAATATTTCGAACTAAAAGATTTAGCTAAAAAAGGACAATGCTGGTAACAGTGGCATTGTAGCTAACAGTGTATGGCTTGAGTGGGTGCAGAATGCGTACAATAACGACTGCTTTAGAGCAGTTCTAATACAGTATATTACTTCAACAAAAAAATATTCACCATTTTTTTTACTGTACAAATTTTTTTCCAGTTCAAGTACATAGATATTTTTCACGTACAATAGTACATATGGTCCCTTTTCTTTGAGAAGTTAGCAACTCCCGTAAGTTATTTCTTCCAGCGCCACTGAGTTGTGTGTGTATTTGCAGAAGCCGTGCCTGACGCACTGACTACCGGCTGCTCCAAGTGCAGCGACAAGCAGAGAGATGGAGCCAGGAAGGTTATCAAGTTCCTGAGAGAGAAGAAGCCTTCAGTGTGGGACAGCCTGAAGAAGAAGCACGACCCTAGCGGCATATACGAGAAACAATACCGGAAGCAGCTGGAGCAGATATGAGCATACTTCTATGACTTCACTCTATGACTTAGTTGTCAAGACTCTCTGACAACTGTCTTGACATCAACTACACGTTCCTATTTAAATAAAGTTATATTACCAACCAAACACTACTTCCTTTATTTCTCCAACAACTGCATGAGCCCTCACACTTTCGTAAGTGTTCGCTGCGTCTTTTGCTCAAGAAAATAAACAAAGTACCAATTTTCTAAAGATAAACCATTACTGGTATCGAAGAATTGTTTAGTTATCATTTAAAGCTTAATGTTTGTTTTCTCTTAAAATTGTGTCATTGAAACTTCTCTGGGTAAACTATAATGTGAATTACTAAACAATTCTATGTAGACAAAGATAGCTCAAATAGACTGACAACTTTTGGGTGGGGATTTCTGACGATAAAATATGACTTACGGCCTAAAGAGAGATATGAACCCATAAATTAAGTGTTCGAAATGCTTTTGTGTCTATATGTAAGAAGCTGTGCACTTTGAAGAACCAATTTTTCGCTTAAACTTTACGTCAACAGGGATGTTAGAAGTGTTTGTTAGCATTTTGTAAAATTTCTAACATTTATCAAATCTGTTGAGTTGTCGTATAGTACTTGTTCGGAAAATAGTAACCGTTTATTTTAATCTTAAATTTTCGATAGATTGATGAAGGAAAGGTTGAAAAAAAGTTCACATTTGTCTGACATAGCTGGGGAATTATTCTCGTAAAAATTCATTTTGTCTTTTCATACGTTCATTAATAAAGCCTGTTTGGTATGCAGCCTGTGTAACATACCCTAGACGGTTCGCCTACTACACGGGCACAGGGCTGTTTACATTCGCTCATGTGTCATTTAGACCATGTAAGTTGTGTTAATAGACATACATTCACCGAATAACAACTAGAAATAATACCAGTAACAATGACATTTTAACAAAAGTAGGAACTCCACACTATAAATTACAGAAGGCTATTTGTATTATATGTGTTGGTCTTAAAACAGTCATTGATACGGTATTAAAGTTCACAGCGACTTGGGATGTCGACATACAACTGGCAATGTCATAGAAAAGACTGTCAGGTTCTACTCGACATGCTTGGTGGGTTCTGAATTAAGTTAATTTATTCAATTAATTCGATATTGTTTTATATAGCACAATTACGTTCAGAAATTAGTTAGATAATAGCTTCCACTGAACTAAACGTAAGCTTCTAATAACGCGCCTATTCAAATTGGTGTATTTTTGTATCACTAGGCGCTTGGATCGAACAGCTGACCTTCTTCGCCACATGAGCGAGATGCATCGGCGATGGTCACCGAAATACCTCAAGTTAAGCTGCAAGCTTCCATTATTAGCGCAGAAAATTCCTGTAATCGTTCCTCATATGTTTCGGTTACGATACACTTTTAATTAACATACCGTACAAATTCGTTGGAAGGAATGCAGTCCTACTGATAATTGTATTTCTTTTAATAATTTGTTATATTTAATATGTAATTTAAATGTATATGTTGCAAATCCTATAAGCTAATATTGTTTAATCTTTCTACAGAATATTTTTAAGTCAATAAAGCAGAATTTTTTTACAGTTACCTTTGTATTTATTTGGCAATAAGTAATTTATTTTAACTTTGAGTCCCCTTTTGTAATCTGACACTGGAATTTGGAAAGCAAGGGGCTCTAAAAGAATTTTATTGAACATGAACTGACAGCGTTTGTAGACGACAGTGTTTATAGTTATGATATGTTGGCAATTAGTTTCGATTTACCTTTTTTAAAACCACGCATTGAATGAACTCATTCTGATGTGTTTGGGAAACATAAAAACAATAATAGAGAAATTTTAAGCAAACGTTTGGTTCGAGATTGATTCATTGACCTCCACACTGAATCCTTTAGTCTCTAAAACAATGTTTAGTTATTTTATACATAAGAGTGTTTTTTTACGATGCACTACAAGAACTGATTTTATTGTTGGAGGATGTTTTAAATAGTATAACTTCAATAACTTCTCTAGGCCGTCATGAAACTTTCAGAGTTAATTATATGACATAATATAAAGAGAAATATCTTCACTGTACTAAGAACACAAAATATTTTGCAACCTTACCAAGCAGAGGGGCGATTGAAAAGAGAAATCTCAACTAGTTGAATTTTTGCGTAAGAGATCATTTTGAGTTTATTGACAATTTTATTTCTCAAGTCATTCTTGCGTCAGAATGGTGACGTCTTACAGACAGAGGTAGTTAGTGATGTTACGAACATTACTGTACAAACTATGAACAAAAAGTGCATTTATTATTTTTACGAACAATCAGTTGTTTATAAAATCGTTATAAAATGTATTCAAGCACACTCACGTATTGGACATAACCAGACACACACACACACACACACACACACACACACACACACACACACACACACACATATATATATATTTCATAAAGAAGTCACGAATAAACAGGAGAAACGTAGATATGTTTTATTAACTCGGAGTGTGTGATTCCAGCCGGAAACTCGCCTGAACATGATATTTTTTTGGACGCTCTACGATGGAAGTTCTGTAAATGTTTCTATTTTTGTTTAATTTGTATTCCAGTTGTTAAATTTTACTATGCGGTTGCTGAGAATAAACCGTCTTCTGCTATGTGTGAGTTTTCGAAATAGTATTTAGGGCATGCATGCTGTTTATAAAGTAACATTCCATCTTCTTAAGGAATAAGATTTCTTTATATACACTCTAAATTATAAACAGTGAAATTTTAACAGTTTAAATAAGTTCGAAGATTTTTCATTAGTGAATATGTTATTTTGTCAGTGTTGAGTAATGAAAAAGTGAAGAAGTAACAGTGGGTAACAGATATAATTAGTAAGCATATTTCACTACTTAATAGGCACGCATTTTGTTATTTAATCAGATATTTGGAAATAACAGTTTAAATTGATAAGAAAATGTACCAATAAGCTTAGGTGACCTTAGTCTACATGTGTCGCCATTCCCAAAGCAAACATGTTACTAATGTTTGTTTGCTTGTATTTTCAAAGTGAATAATGTGTTTTGCCAAGTTACACTTAATTGTATGAGTAAAGTAATATTGACAGTAGGCCTTCATGTTGTTGGATTGTTGTGGATAGTTGAGATTTAGTAATGTTCAGTTTCACTCTGCTGCTCGCTGTAGACACTGTGAAGTTACGCTGCTTTGAAAAGTTACTTCTCTTCTAGAAACAAGTTTATTGTTAAGAAAACAAAGTACTATCGTAACACTTCACAGGTAACCATATATAAATAGTTTGTTACGTCACAGCGCTAATTGTCAAGTGTTCACATCGGTCTATTGGTTATTGTCGTGACAGAGGTATTTCGTAGTTTTCCGGCTGATGTTTCCTAATACTGTATTGTAGTGCGTACTTTATTGAGCTTAATATCATAATTTAACGGGAAAAAGTACCGAATTTCATTGGATGTAAAACCTCTCATTATTTGTGCATTTAGGTAAAACATTTTGTTACTTTTTCAGTTAAGTAAAATCTTTTCTTAAATCAGTCATTTCATTTGTATTATGCAATTTAAGGTTTTCCTCAGATTTCAGTTAGAGCAGTTTAAACAACTAGAATATGTGGAAAACCACTGCATAACTGTGAATAATCACAGTTTCCAATATAGAGTGTAGGTAAATATGTTTGGGGATAAGTAAAATAGTTTTGTAAGATATAGAGCCATATTTATACATTGTACAACACAGTTCCATCTCCAGGCGAGGCAGAAAAACAAGAAAGTGAAATACTTACGTCATTTACTCGAGAATGTACGGGAAAATGAAATCACGACGTCCAAGCTGGGAATAAACCACAATTAACTGTTTTAACTTTGCTCCACTTGACCAGGTATGAACCAATTAAATATCTACAACTGACCCATCAGTTGAGGAGTAAATAATATCGTTTTGATTGAACTTAACTGACTGAACTAGTTATTATAGTAAGGTTGTTTACATCATCAGCCAGTTCAGAACTTTATTATCCTGAATTATTTAAATATGCAGGCGTTATCTCGATTATTGTTACTTCGACATTTATTATATATTCTAACCCGCCATGTATTACATACTATTGTCATGATGGTTCTCAAGTAAGTATACGTTGGTCCGTTCATAGCAGTTCATACATGAACTAGTGCATGTGCTTGCTTGCGTGGTTTGTTTCTATACTAAACAAATTAGTGGTTGATTACTGACAGATTATGTTACCATTCGAATCCAGAGTCAGAATAATCATATACAATTTTGAACTTTTCCGAAATCGCTGTTACGCAAAGACTGCAGTACGACTTATTGCGATTTCTGTTATATTAATATTATATATATATATATATATTAAATCAATTGTTTAACATTTATTTTTTGTTAAATTCATAAGTTAAAATTATTTACTTTGATTTTTTTGCAAAAATTATTTAAATATGAATGTTCTAAACGTATGTTGATTAAGACTGTATTGACACAAAGTTAGGCTTCTTTCTTCTCACTGCATACTACCTAAATGGGTACATAAAACCTGTAATATTACGAATATTTTTAATTTGTTAAGCAATTTATTTCATTCTTAATATTAGACATTAAAGTCTATTCTTATTTTGGGGTTATATTCAATAGAAATTGATAGCAAACTTCTTTGTTAAAATGTAAGCGAATTATTTTTAACCAATTTTCTCTAATCAGCGACAGAATATTTCTTATCTGCCTGTAGTATTTGAGATATCTAGAGCTGGGTTTCTGACATACTTCGTTAAAATGCCGACCAAACGAGCATTATCATATACTTTATACTTGGTAAGTAATTTAAGTTTGGTAATTCTGCATAACTAAACACTAAAACCATCTTTCATAGATGAAAGTGAAATATTCTAGAAACGTATAATTGCGTCCAGGCACACAACAGTGTCTTCCTCCCCACTATGAGAATACCTCACAACGAAAACACGACTGACATACTTTTATCGATATAAGCAAGAGTTTTTAACACAAGCAAAAAAATTTAAATGCTCGCAAAATTATTCATACCAAATGTGATTGTACAAGGTGCTACTATGACCGCCATACTTAAAAGCGGAACCGACATTCAGACAACAGACCCTAGCGGATACGAACAACAACAAAGGAGTAAAAAATCTGTTGGCAACGTGTCTATATAAGCTCATCCCCTCCACCCCCAAACATATTCCCCATAACTGCTAGAAAAAAATGGTGTCGTCAGAAAGCTTACAAGATAGGTTTATTTTGTCACATGAATACGATGTTTGACTACTAGGTTTCAGCAGGGTTAATGAGGAACAAACTTCTATCAGATCAAATCGACTCGATTATAAATTCATCTCTGACCGTGCTAATTTCGTAATTATTTAATTGACACCTGTATATTTATGTTAGAAATGCGTGTTTACTTATAAATCGATAGCCTACGGTTTTTTTAAACTAAATAAAAAGGTTTGTTAAAGGAGTACAGTTTAAAATCTCCTAAAATGTGAGTGCGTATAAATATATAGCGTATAGAGTGCTTAAGTGTCCATTATGATCCCTTCAAACTCACAATTATAAAACAACACTTATGTATGATGTGATACTACGAAGATAAGAGATAAATATACTTTAAAGAGTGATATTTACGTTATTACAAGATTTTGGAACTGCAAAAATACGAAAATAAAAAAAATACAGTAACTCAATTCCATATAACAGCGAACAATGCCAATATGACGGAGCAGCATATTCCATTAAACATTTATCGTCCATTCGGTCAAACAAATTCTGCATTGAATTAGAAAACTTAAATAAAAAAATGCTCGTGATAATACCTATATGAATAGTCCTACCGGAATGTCTGGAAAATGTACTTATCACTTATTACTTATTCAGGGAAAAATTGTTACATTTCGTTTGAGAACTAGCTCAAATGTAACTCTCCGATTGAGTACTGAATATGTCAAAATGCATTAATTCAATATTTGAAAATTTGTTAATACGTATTTTACTAATAATTATAACCTTAA
This sequence comes from Medauroidea extradentata, assembly GCA_003012365.1. Classification (NCBI taxonomy): domain Eukaryota; kingdom Metazoa; phylum Arthropoda; class Insecta; order Phasmatodea; family Phasmatidae; genus Medauroidea; species Medauroidea extradentata. Next base: position 44,660 of record PNEQ01060487.1, on the reverse strand, counting down.
TTACGTAGTTTGTATGGTAAAGAAATTATTATAAACGAGCAGATGGTCGAAAATCGGATGTGAATAAATGAATAAATTTTAGTTAATCTGTAAATAGAAAGACGGCACAATGTAAAAGTTAAATAATTGAGGAAACTAGACTACTTTTTGAACTTAATTATAAAACACCACATCATTCTGTTTAACATTCCCTTCTGTGCAGAAATGTGTCACAACCCAGCAGTACCTTTCAAGTATGGAAATAAATAGACGTACAACAGAAGCAGACTTTGTAAATATGAAATATTCGACAACATAACTGTTTGTCATGCATGTATTAGAATTACAGACCATTTTTTTTACATATAATGTCACGACTTACAACGTTTAACAATCCTTGGGTAATTTGCCAAGAACACAATGGTAGAAAATTTAAATAGTTAAAATGATCTTTTCACATAAGTCTTAGGTCATATATAGCAGCGACGCATAATTTAATAAAATTATAATTACCAAAATTATAAATTTTGCATGTCGGGTTAATATGGCCGTTAATGCTAAAAAATTGGCAAAATTAGTTAATATATGTGTTAAACTATATCATTTAACTGACCCTAACAATTCTTTCAAAAATGTTGTCACTGCCACCGTTATTTTCCACTGGACTGTTACATATCACTTCCGACAAGAGTCAGAAACTTAATTTTACTGGTAAACAACGTCACAATTAATTTAAATTAATTTGTTCAGGTAAGTAAGGCACGACGTTTTTGGTTTCAATTGTAAACCTCAATATTCGAAGTTGAAATGAATTGTCATATGTTATGCCACACAACACCAAGAAATATTTTTCTCGAAGTTCATACAGTTGGACATAGTTCAAACTAATGTGACAGGGTACGGTAAGTAACGACGGGAATAGAAGGGAAATTATCTTCGAAATTTGAGGAACCTTAATAACCCGTAATACAAACTGACACAAACGAATATAAAGTTTAGTAGACTAAAATGTTGATGTCGAGGAATGAAAATAACTCCAAGTCCGATCGCTTGGCTCAGTGTATACACCTCCTGACCCGTGGGTCTCGGGTTGTATTCCCGGCCAGGGAAATGGAATTTTAACGTCAACTCCTCGGGTTTAGGAATAGTTGTGTTCATCTCCCGTCACCGTCATCCCTGCGACAGACAATGCCGGACAACTGCAGGATCACACTTGTCTAATAACTCTAGCTGTCTGCGCTAAGGCCGTCAACTTTTAGATAAAATGTGACTTTTACAATGCTTGGATGACGCGATAGTTTAGTGGTTAACCCACTCGCCTCTCAACACGTCGTCCCGGATTACATTCCCAACGAGGTTGCTCAGGACGTGGGAGACATGGTGGACGTTGCTGTGGACCGGCTTATTTCTCAAGGATATTCCTGCCCCCCCCCCCCGACCAGTATTGCATCAATTATCAGTGATAAGACCTCACTTCGTGTCATCTGTCAGTGTTCAGCAGATGGCTATAGTGCCAAGTTCAGATATATGTCAAGTCCGCGCTGCTTAAATGCTATTTATTTACAAAATCGACTGAACTTAAATACGTGTTCTAGCAGAGAAGGCACGTGATACTATGTAGATCAACACCATAGTTAGAGATGATGGTAAATCGCGAAAATGTTTTGTGCCAACATAGCCTCGAAGATGCTGTAGTTTATTGCAACACATATGGTTAGGTAAAACATACGTCAGACAAAACATGGCTGCCTGCAGACCAATAGCAGGCATGAAATATTACAGTAATGGGACTCTTATTGGCCCAGACAAATATAGGGTAACAGCTCCACGTACAAAGTAAAGTCAGTAATCTTCTGGTAAGCTGGATGTGTGTTGAAGCCCAGCAAACGGTCACGTTTCCCCACCATAAACCTTCACCTCTAACCATCAGTTATGTACCAATTATCGTGTAGCATATTATTGGAGGTGACATTCGTGCTATTACTACTTACTTGACATGAGCTTCGTAATGCGAGCTTGGTTAAAAAAATACTAACAGAACTAACAGCTGGTATATGTCTTCAGTATCTTCTAATATTCTGTACTGTATTTGGCGCTCCTACAGTAATTATTGATACCATCGTCAGCAACCAGAGAAACTTCCAGTCAAGAGTGCCACAGCAAACACTTCTGCGAAATGCGAAGTGAACAATTTTCAAGTAGACGTGGCGAGGCAGCTGAGGAAATATACTGGTCTGATAAAAATATTCCGAAGCCTTCCCACGTCTGGCAGAGGAGAAGGTGATCAATATTATGTGTAGGAATTTCTTGAAATCCTTGCTATTACCCTCTTACTTACCACTTCCTTGTGTAAACATACAGGAACAAGTGGTGTCGAGCTGGTGACGTCAGTGTGACGTGGAGAGCTGGGCGGGATCTCCGTGGATCAGGGTCAGCTTGTCCTCGCCAGGTTGTTGTCCCTGGTTGGCTAGGTCTGATATGTGACGTAGGTAGAGAGTGGACGGTGATATATAAGAGCGGCGTGTAGTACTGGACGATACATCGCACCTCAGATAATATCAACATGAGGACACTGGTGGTTGTATCTGTGCTGTGTGTGGTCGCCATCCAGGCGGCTAGGCTACGTCGTGAAGAGACATACAACACTCAGTACGACAATGTCGACCTGGACGAGATACTCAACAACCAGAGGCTCTTCGACAGTTATCACAAGTGTCTAATGGACCAGGGGCCTTGTACTCAGGATGGCAAGACACTCAGAGGTGAGTCTTCGTAGTGATGGCATACTTTTATCTGTATGTAGAAGCTTTAAAAGCACTCAATGTAACACATACTCTACGGATGCTTTATCGTTTTTCTGTCAGGCACGCAGGTATGGAGTAAATATATTGAATTAATGTGTCAGTTTTAAAAGAAAGTCGTTATACTAACAATTATTATACATGAATATTTCAGAACAGTATTGCCATTCGAGGTATGTTAAATTTTTGGACTTTTTTTTATTTCTGAGTATCAAAAATCTAACTTTAAATTTTATATTTCTCAAATAGCTACTAATTATAGAGTATTTTAAATTATCATCTCTGTTTCAAATATTTCTTAAGATAATTGGAGTTAAAAACTTTTTATAAATTTGTGTCGAAGTGGTTTAGCGAACCGATATAATTTTACATAAATACCTTCTTTAAATCCTTGTTACAAAGGAAGGCAGGGTCGTCAAGTTGGAATACTTATCAAATTCTTGAACTAATTTATATCTTGTCATAATTGCAGTCAACTATTTATTTATGTGTATTTCGTCACTGCAAGATAAAGAAGGTTTACAATAAAAAAATCATAAAACACATTCGTTTAAATATCTGCTGAGCTTACCAACTGCACATTTTTAAACATTCTCATTTTTAAATTATGCAAGTCGTATTTATGAATATATTCTATTTATGTTACATACTACTAAATTTGTCAACCAAGGTATATTATCCTTAGTATCGTTACTTAGAGTAAGAGATAAATTAAGAAAAATCTATTTAAAAAATAATTTAATGTAAGAACGAAACGGATCTTGTACTATAATACGTGCCATAGCCGATTTCCTTCCCGTATGATGTATGCATTAGCCCTTGCTTTGATCGGAAAGGACCTCCCAGTCGATGAGAAGTTATGTCCTACTTCTTCCAGTGGTGACGCCTTTCGTGTTTCCTTCCAAGCTCACCAGTCATCTCAGAGTCTTAAATGCGCGGTGTACGCATAGCTCATGTGTACGAATTAAAAAATAAACTCAACAAAGATAATGTACACGTCACATCATGAGTGGTTGGCGATCAATTAAATTCAAACATTTTATATAACCTCTGCTTGTAAAAAACATATTTTAATGTAAATATTGTTCACAACAGTTACAGTAATTTTCTGTTCGAATATTTGTTTTTATTTATTTATTAAAATCATTCAACAATCTGTACATGGCAATAGGTTTCATTAGAAATTACATCAAGAATAAATTACTTATCAGTTACATACAATAGTGTTTAAACTGTAAAACAACTATGTCAAGCCTTTACCTATTGTGCGCTCTTTAGATTCAGAATCTGCTGGCAATGGGTTACTGTCTATTCAACAACTTCATGGATTATATTGACGTATATATTAATATTAGTCGAGAGGGCACTTTGTACACCTGCCTTTCTCGCTTGAGCGGAGGAATAGATAAAGGTGGAATTTAGATCCTGGGCAAACATAAATGCTTAAAAACAGGAGGTGTGCTTTCCTCGCAGACATATTGAGTAAAGGTATTTGAAGCAATGTTTGCAACAGCATATTTTTGTACTGTATTTTTTCATTTTTTTAAAATAACCCTTCAGGGGATTGCCGTTCTGTTAGTATAAATAAAGTGCCGTAAAGGAAAAATAAACTAATAAAATATTACGTTTGTACAAAGTGACTGACATATTTTGTCATAAGGTTAAATGAACCTTATAGCTCAAGAAAGTTACTTATGTTCTGAGCAAATTCTAGAAGCACAAAAATTTTTCGACCAGAATATTAAACACATAGGATCTGTAATCGAGTTCCAAACTATAGGAAATGCTTTTTTCTAACGATACTTTGAAAAATATTATGTTTATTAAATTATCTCACCTGAAGTGTAGACATGGAAATCGTAGCATCATCACTGGTACGTACTGAAGTAAATAAAGAAAGTATATTTTAGAACGACATAATTTTAAAGCTACTATAATAATCACTAGCTACTCAAACTAAAAGATGGTTTCTTATAGCCTTAACGTCGTTTAGGCCAACTAGATGTAATAAGAAAATAACCGAGTTGGTAACACTGGCTGGGTAGTGAGTAAGGTATGGTCAGATGATAACAGCCTTAGGAGATGTAAATAACAGTCTATAATAGTGACGCGAGGAGGAGGATTTTTCGAGTAGAAACACTCGACAATTTATTCAGTAGAGATATAATTTCAATTAATAAACTATATCTATTGCTGAATAAGACCCACAGCTGAGAATAATATAAAAATGTAATAAATTATGTATGTTAATGAAAATGGTTAAGATTATGACACACGCCCATTGCAAGAATCATTCTAAGATAAATATGACTAAGTAAAGCTTTAAAAGTTTCATAACATGCCTTAAATTAAAATAAATAAATATATATGCTTATATATCACTGACGATTTATAGTTAGGTTTAGGTGATATTTAAGTTTCATTATGTTGATAATATGAACAATAGTCTGTATGTAATATTTCTGAATGCTGATATAGTGTCACATTCCATTATTATTATTATTGTTGTAATTATTATTACTATCATCATCATCATCACCATCATCTTCATCAATATCATTATTTCATTTTTGTAAAAGTTTGTATGGACTATACCAAGGCAGTAACAGCTCACATAAGTTAACACTTCCAGCGCCACTGAGTTGTGTGTGTGTTTGCAGAAGCCGTGCCTGACGCGCTGACTACCGGCTGCTCCAAGTGCAGCGACAAGCAGAGAGATGGAGCCAGGAAGGTTATCAAGTTCCTGAGAGAGAAGAAGCCTTCAGTGTGGGACAGCCTGAAGAAGAAGCACGACCCTAGCGGCATATACGAGAAACAATACCGGAAGCAGCTGGAGCAGATCTGAGCATACTTCTATGACTTCACTCTATGACTTAGTTGTCAAGACTCTCTGACAACTGTCTTGTCATCAACTACACGTTCCTATTTAAATAAAGTTATATTACCAACCAAACACTACTTCCTTTATTTCTACAATCACTGCATGAACCTATATTTCCTCTTAAGCATTTTCCGCACCATTCTATTCAAGAAAATAAATCGCGTAAAATTTTTCTAAAAGGAAAAAATTTACTGGTCTCGGGGCATTTTTTTACTATCATTTAAATGGTAATTGTTAACATTATTTTTAATGTATGACAAAATGATTACTTTCGTTAAACAATAATCTGAACCAATTTCAACAAAGTTAAATTTACAAATGTGCATAGACAAACAAAGACAAAATATTTTTACCAAACAATGATTTTGTCCTGTAATTATTTTTAAAATACTTCGTATCACTTGAAATTTTCAAGACAGGTTAAGGGATATGCGTACTTGACAGCCATTTGCTAGCAATGTTTGGTACACATTTGCTGGAGTTGAGTACCTGTCCTATATACAGGATGAGTCAGGAGGAAAGGGCAATATTCTAGGACTTGATAGTACTGGTCATTGTGATCAAAAAAGTTCATGTGAACATATATATATATAAACAATGGTAGTTTTGTTCATCTCGATGAAGGCCACATTGCTAGCAAATCTTTCAGGGAGTCTTTTTAATATCCGGTAAATATAGGTAATCTTCTTCTGAGTGCAGAAAAAGTTCTTCGTCTGAAAACGTCATTTATAATGACTGAGCACCGCCAACTGTGATTTAACATGTACATTGCTGTACTTGTTCACGTCACGGCTTTAGGATAAGCAGCGCATTAAGGGCTGTGACTACCTTGTCTGCGATCACGAAGTTAAGATGGAAAGTAAGTTTCAAACATCCATTACCCATTAATATGTCAAATTTAAATACAATGCTTTATTTGAAAAAGAAAAATGCAACTATGCGAAAAACTAGAAATTTTTCAACAATAGGTTCCTTTCCCTCTTTGTACATCTATCAAAGCCTTGTGCCATTCGAGGAGGCCTAAAGTGTCCAAACAATAAAAATATATAAAAATTAAAACATGTTCTAATTTATGTTTCACAAATAATTTAAGAAAATATAATTTAATCTTTCTGTTGAAATGTATTTAAGGCGATGAATAAATATTATTCTGTTTATTAAAGTTACGTTTAAAATTATTTTGCGAGATGCTATTTATTTTAAGCTTTGGTCCTCATTAAAAATACGTAGTTACATTTTGACAAGCGAAACCCTCTAAACACATTTTTATAGAAATTCCAGAAACTTTTCATCTGACATCGTTCGTATTGTACTGTACGTATTGTTAAATTATGACTGCAATTAAATCGATGTTTTCCTATTAAAATATTACGCACACTATACCGAGAATTGAACGAATTCATTCTGATGTGTTTGGGAATAACGAAAGGGATAAGGGTATTTAAGTGCGATAAAATCATAATTATATATTTATATGAAATAGTGTTAGTTTTTAGACGATAGTTGTGTGTGCAATTTCCTCTTACAAAACAATTTTATGCGGTATAATTCTCTCGTTGAGGTGCGTCAAAGTCATAATTTGCATGTTCTGCTGCCAGCAATAGTGAAAACCGGTTGACATATGTAAGGGAAATAATTCACAGCGAAATAATATGCCATGGTCCAAATAATAAACATTAGGAAACATCCCACGAACTGTTTTTTTTTTTTTTAATTTGTAAACTTTTTCTGTGGCTCAGAGATTTCTTTTAAAAAATTCAAAATACGGTATTATAGGTTTTAGAATGTTTTACTGCATATCTTATGAGATGTAAATTCGCAGTGAATTAATTCATTAAAGTAAAAAAAATGTACAATTATGACTGTATTGTTCTTGAACACCCTTAAGGAAAAAATGGTTGTGTACACTAATCACTAGCAATTAATGAAACCGTCAGTAAATACATCGATGTTTAGTTATTGTGTACAACAGAAGGATTCACAATTAGTAGTGGTCTAAGACAAAGCAATAAAATAAGGTTTAGTTTATTGCTGCCATAAACATTATTTTACAAAAGTACGGCCAAAAAATGCATATTACATTTCATAAAACAATCTATTGTTTATAAACTTGTTAATGTAAAATATTAATTCAAGCACAGTCTCACATTGAATATTAACAGATACAAACAATTACGACCTGACGATAAAGGCATGTAACATGTAACTACTTTGAACGACGCAGCTCGTTGTATTTCAGTCGCTACTTCTTTGAACCTGATACTTAACTGTACTGCTATGTTAGTATGGACACGCGATTACATAGCAAAGTTCAGTGAATGTCTCTATTGTTATTTAATTTTTATCCCAATTATTACATTTTGAAATAGGGTTGTTCACATACAACCGACTTTGACTGTGTTAGAGTTTTCGTAACAGTATTTACAGCATGCGCGCTGTTTGGAACGTAACATCACGACGCCTTCAGGAATAGGTTTTTTAAAGGTAAACATGTTTGAATAAGTTTAATAGTTTGTGAAATAATTAAGTTTTCTTCACCCATACTGCAAAGCATTTCAAACTCCTGGCCATGTAGACAACCACCTTAACACTCATCAGTTCAGATAACTGGGAACAAGAAGATAAGTGGTCAATGCTTTGTTTAAGAAACCATCTAATCATTATCTGGGATTATTACACAAAACCATGTAACAGATAAGACAGAATGGCCAGAAGGAGAACTATACCTGGGTACTCCATTACTAATCCATTCTTCTGCTGCTGCTGTGAACCAATTAAATATCTCCCACATAGGTGATTCACTTTACAACGATCAACTCCCAAAACTTTCAATTATAAAAACATGTGTTTATTGCGACTATAGAAGTAAAGTTTTGAGACTTGTGGAAAGTTTACATAAGTTTTTGGTTAAATGGAAGTTTTCCTAGTTAAATTATGGTGACACAATAGCCCACAGAAAATTGTAAGCAGTACTCAGTTTATACTAAAAAAAAAGTACAGGTTGTCGTAATAACTAAACTTCACTAAATTTAAAAGTTTCTATGGCGAGAACTACATTCTCGCGGTGATTGACATGATCTCCCGCAAAAAACTATACTGTTATGATTTGTTAAATATGGAATTCAGAGCTGTTATCTCAATTCTTGTTATTACGAAATGTATTGATTCCGTCCGCATTATAGTATATACGATTGTCTCGATGGTTTACACACATGTATCTATTGGTCTGAACATATCAACATATATATATATATATATATATATATATATATATATATATATATATATATATATATATATATATATATATATATATATATATATATATATATATATATATATACACACACGTGCTTGCGTGGTTATATTTTATGGTAAAAACAATGGATGATAGGAAAGGTTTTTACTCTCTGACAGAATAAATATGTGTTGTTAGTTTCCTGGAATCATTATTAAATAAATACTTAAATACGACTGATTATTATTTATCTTATCCTAGATTTTACATTCGTTTGATTATTTAAATCGCATTTACTCTGAAACTTTTTATTTTTTCCAAAATTAACCAAACATGCTTAAAATTTTCTGAATACGGTCTGTTGTCGTTTAGTTTTTTCCATAATGTATACTAGGTACGTGGAAGGATTATGTCAATATAAAGTCATGAATTTTTTTTCTAACTTGCAATTACTTATTTATATTCTTAATTTTAGTAATTTTTAGTTAATACTTAGGTGATATGTTTAAGAGATTTCGACAACTTCTTTGTTGAAATGGAAACTAATTATTTCAACGCGTTTTCTGTAATCAGTGAAAGATAATTTCACATCTTGGTAATATTAGTAAAGTCATGGGAAAGTGAATTCTAAACATTTATGTTAGAAAGTAGTTGAGTTCCATCACTGTGAATGCAAGGGCAGTGGTCCCGGCCCAGTGCAATTCACTCACGCCATGCAACCACTTGGGCATTACCTCCACAACCTTCATATTGGTCTGCTCAATAACTCACAATTCTATATAGCTAGTTATTAGCCTTGGTATTTAAGGGAAACGAATGGTTATTTCTAGTATCCTGCTCCTAAATTTACAAGTAGTCTATAAAGGTAACCATGATATGTGCCATCCTCATATGTGCACTGATATTTCGCTGTTTTCTTGGTGGTACGGTGGCCAGGTTCTGCTAAGCAGATCAGGAGTCATCAGAATGTACAGGAACAATGAGTGTTACGGGAATTGCTAGAGGTTTGGTGTTGACAGACTGCTTACTAGCGATTCTCACTTCAATGTAAGGTGCTTGGAGAAACTAAATGCTTACTTGAGAAGTCTCCAGGAGTACCACAGCAATAAAATGGCACTAACAAGCCATGTGCAACATGTAGCTCAAAACTACAACATCTGTGAATAACTCAGTTGAAAAGTATTGTGCGCGCACACACACACACACACATGCACACACTGGAGCATTGTCAGTATAAGTTCAGCTGTATTCCTAAAAGAAGAAAACTTTAATCTCTATGTGTAAAAGATATCCCTGACTGACTGGCTGAATGACTGACTGACTGAATGACTGACTGATATATCAAACTGCAGCCAAAACCGCTGAACCTGGAAAGTGAAAAATTTTGTGTATGTTTCCTGTAGGCCGTAGGCCAGCATTAAGAAGGGATTTTTAGAAATTCTCCCCTAAGGAGGTGAAAAGGGGTTGAATATGTTTTACAAGACTCGTCTACATAGCTCGAACCCGACTGTCTGTCGACGTGAATTTTACTTCAAGGGGTCAATCATAAAAAAGCATATTAGCCAATTCAAGGGTATTTCCAAATTCAACCTTTAAGGAGGTGAAAAGACCTGAAATGTGTTTTCGATTAATTATCTGTATCTATTCAACCTTTTGGGATAAAGAGTTTCTTTTCACGTCCACAAGACACCAATAAAGTATTCTAAAACGTGATTCAAGGGATTATTGAAATTCACTCTTTTAGAAGGTGAAAATACCTGTGATGTGTTTGAGATAAATCCTCGATATCTATCGAACCCGTTGAGATATACAGTTAAGTTTTGCTTCAGAATGATGATTACAGAAATGATCGCAAAATGGGTTTAAGATTTTTCGAAATTCGAACTCTCAGTACTATGCAGGGGTGGTATTTTTTTTTTAATGAATGATCGATTTTGATTCAACTGAACTGGCTACCGTCGTGATTTGCACCCCAACTGTCTAAGGTGTGAATTTAAAATATTTTGAAATTCGACACCTTAAAGGGTAAAAAATCATAAAATTTTTTCTATCAGCTCATGATATATATATTTAACAAATAGAGATATTTAGGTACTGTTCGCATCAGAGTGATGCTTACATAAATATTTAAAAAGTATATGTATTTTTTATAAGATAACTCGATTATCTATCTATGATATAAAAATGAATCGCAAAACGTGTTGGTAAGCGCATAACTCAACAACGCCTGGACCAATTTGGCCTTTTTTTTTTTTTTTAATGTTCGTTGAAGTTCAAAGATTGTTTTTACGGCAAAAAAAAATTCGAATAATTTCCGAAAAAAAAAAAAACTTAAAAAAAGAAGAGTCAATTTGAGCTTTATTGCTATTGTTGTTTAAACAATGTAGGTATGTTCCTGTGATCGAGGCCTTAAGCATTCACTCAGGTATTGTATAAAGTTTGGGGTGTGGGAGGGGTGGGGTTACGGGTTCGTATCCCGTGCAAGACTTTGCAATGGGAATTACATGACATCATACAAGCGTATTGCGCGCGCTCTTTACACTGTTATTGAGTACGCTAGCTGTTAAATGCATTCATCACATATATTTACATTAAATTTTTTTTGCGGTGGAAGCCGCAGCCGGGCAGCTGTTTTATAGAGAAATAAAGATGAATTAAAAAAAGTACGCTTAGCGCAGTGGACTGGACAAATCTGTTTGAATTTGATGTTTTAAAGATAAACAGTGAATATAGTATAATATAGAATATAGTATCACCATCAATTAACACGTAACTAAAAGTTAGTTACTCTTTTCTATAGTACACGCGGGCGAAGCCGCAAAGGGACAGCTAATGCTTTATGATATACAATATTCTTAGTATATAAATAGTTTTGCTGGTATTCCGACACGGGAACAGGCGACATATAACTGGCCATGTGAAAAACATTGATTTCCAAGATTGATGCCACAAACACTTAGCGACTGCCCTTGAGCTTTATTTATCGACATTAATTATAACTATTAGATTTCAATAGTCATCGTTAAGACAGGCCAACGTCTGTCGGGTCAGCTAGTTAAGAATAAAACTAAGTTTGTAACTTCCAAGGCAGACGAACGAAAGACAAGTACGAACAGCGAGAAATAAATTATACAGGAGTTTCACGCCACAGTAACATAATGAGACGTGATGTTGTACAAACTCTATGAGCCCAGGACATGCATTTTTTAAATTAAATTTATTTTCATGAATTATTTCGACGTTACGTGACGCAGTTGTTTGTAGTTCCAGTCTACATTCCTGGAGGTTCTGGGCTCGAATTTCGTTAAATGCTGCACGCAAACGTTCAATTGTGCCACGAAAACTGCAAGGCAGATCGAATTAGTGCAATTTGCATGTAGTAATTTAAAAGAGGTAAAATGTATTATGTAGCTCACTTTCTACTTAGGTCCATCGACAACATCAGCTCACATATAACATTTCGCTAATCTAACGGTTGGGGCACCAAACACAATTCCGCGAAACATTTACCCACCAAAACTTCCTAATGACATTAAACTTCAAGTGACTATTTTGACTACATGTCATTGAAGGCACCGTCACCAATGGTTGAGCACGAGATAAATCAGACGTTCTTCATTCGATTAACCTCTTTCATTTAAGAGTGTACTATAACCTCCCCACAACGTCAACTTTGCAGTGATATAAATAAGGCCCATGTGAAGTCACTCTTAGTGGCAGGGACAAACTTAAGACTAATTTTTGCGTGGGCAGCTATAGCTACTTATCCTGCTGCAGAATTAGTTCAACTAGCCGCTTGGACATTCTAACACTTGATGACTAAAGTACCAATCTTGTGTACAAAGAGGTTTTTCCACTAAAGTAAATATTATCAGTTATGAATAAAACTCGCGAGCAAAGCCGCGGGGGACTGCTAGTTATATACATATAATTCGACGTCCTACTCAAACGATGTACAGTATACCATAAAGGACCATATTCATCTCTTCAAAGTGAAATTTGTGAAGCAACTCGTATCGTATGTGAGAAGTAAGACTTCTGATGCAATAAACAACTACTTATATATATATATATATATATATATATATATATATATATATATATATATATATATATATATATACACACACTTACAAGATATTTGAACTACAAAAATACATACAAAAAAAGCACAACAGAAGATTTAATTTGTAGTTTCTAGGACAAAGACCTTCTTTAAGACTCCTTTTCCGTTTGCAGGGAGAGAAACTTTACCCTCCTATATCAATATAGTTGTTTACTTCAATTTTGTTTAAGAATTTAATTGGTTTGAAATTTCTAGACGGAGGTTCAACCGTCTCTGAATAAATATCATAATGATTAAAACCATAAAATACTGTTTTATTAAATATAGGAATCCAAATATCTTCAAGGCAATATTTGAAATTCAAACAGCAAATATTGAGCCGAAATATCTACAAGCCAATTTCCGACGTTTAAACGAAAACAATTGAGCTTAATTTATTCAAGCCAATTTGTTAATTGAAACGAAAAAATTGATTCTTAAGAAAGGAACTTGTCCTAGAACCTATAAATTATGTATATTCACAATATTTAATTAATTATACATCATTCAAGTTTGCGATTGGACATATATGATTAACTGCTTCATGTGTGACGACGATAACAGAAGGGAAACAATATTTCAGTTCGAAATAATTTTAGTTGCACATCCTGTAAACTGACTCGACCGGAGTTTGGCAATATAAAATTATTATATTAGGAAATAAATGAATAATTTCTTTAGATGATCCATGTACCTTATTAGTGAATCTTCCATCGGTTTGCACACAAAACGACCACAATATTGGCTGGTACAAGCCTATAATTATTGGATGATTGGGTAGTAGTGGTTAGACCACTCGCCTCCCACCATGTGATCAGGTTACATTCCTAGCGATGAAGCTACAAATGTTTCACATGTGGGAAACATGGCAGACTTTGCTGAGCGCAGGCTCGTTTTCTTGGTGTGTTTCCACTTTCCTCTGCCATCACACTTCGTCACTTATCCATTACATAACCTCACACCGTGTCATCCACCGGGTATGTCAGAAGCCTTTGGGTGCCATATTCAGAGATACGTAAAGTCTATAAAGGGATGATGACCAGCAGTAAGGCACACTGACAATACACTATATATTTATAAAGTCTACTCAGCGTTGCAGCTTGTTTTAGCGGCGAAGATAAGAGGGGCTACATGGGTAAACACATTCAGTAGAGAGAATATTACAGGACACGGCCTGTGGTGACATTTGAGGTATCACTACCTGCATGGCTGAGATAGCAAGCATGAAAATTCGTAATGCTTTCTTGGTTTTTAAATACCGCCAAAACTCAAAGCCGTATCGAGAATTGTAAGTGTCCTCTATTATTCTGCGCAGTATTTGGCGCGACTACAGCAACTTATCGTACAATCGTAACCAACCAGATAAACTTCCAGTCAAGAGCAATTCGACAAATACTTCTGTGAAATACAAAGTGCAAGCTTATTCGAATGAAGTGAAGTGGCAGCTGAGGAAAAATACTGGCCGTTAAAAATTTCCGAAGCCGCAGCTTGTCTTATGGAATAATGAGTGATCAGTATTATACATGGGAATTTCTTGAAATCCTTGCTATTACCCTCTTACTTACCACTTCCTTGTGTAAACATACAGGAACAAGTGGTGTCGAGCTGGTGACGTCAGTGTGACGTGGAGAGCTGGGCGGGATCTCCGTGGATCAGGGTCAGCTTGTCCTCGCCAGGTTGTTGTCCCTGGTTGGCTAGGTCTGATATGTGACGTATGTAGAGAGTGGACGGTGATATATAAGAGCGGCGTGTAATACTGGACGATACATCGCACCTCAGATAATATCAACATGAGGACACTGGTGGTTGTATCTGTGCTGTGTGTGGTCGCCATCCAGGCGGCTAGGCTACGTCGTGAAGAGACATACAACACTCAGTACGACAATGTCGACCTGGACGAGATACTCAACAACCAGAGGCTCTTCGACAGTTATCACAAGTGTCTGATGGACCAGGGGCCTTGTACTCAGGATGGCAAGACACTCAGAGGTGAGTCTTCGTCGCGATGACATCATTTTCTCCTGGCGTAGAAGCTCTAAATTACTCTACCGTATATATATATATATATATATATATATATATATATATATATATATATATATACTCTACGGTTGCTTTAACGCTTATTCTGTCAGGCTGGAAACAATAGTCAAAATATGCAATCAACGTTAAATTATTTCATTCTGAATATCTGAATTTTAAACATAATTATCAAAAATTGTTTTGTCTAAATATTTTAAACTAATACTAAACTGAAGGTACGAAGAATTTTTTTTCTGTACACTCTTATTACTTAACTTCTAAAAGGTGATTTTAAAATACATATTTTCCAAACTACTATGAACATAAGTATTTTAAAAATCGTTTCGGTTTCAATACTTCCTATGATATTAAGCGATAAAACTGTTTTAAATATGTTTAATATTGTTGAGTTATAAATTGGTATTGTTAATAAATTCTCTCATTTAAAGTCTTTGGATACAAATATAAGCAGGGTCATTAGGGTGACAAATTTTTATAGTCATTAAGTAATTTTTTTTTTTGCTATAACTGAAGTTTACTGTTTTTTTTTTTCGTCACTGTATGGCGAAGAATTAAACAGCTAGAATAATACACTAAAACACACGTTCATTTAAGTATATGCTGAGCTTAACGGTCATTTTTAAACATTTTATTTGGCAGCTAAACATGCAATATTAATGAGAATATGCTATTAAGGCTGCATTAACGTGAAGTTGTTGACCGAGTGATATGCTCCACGGTATCGTACCACAACAACTTCACGTATTATATTGACAAATGAATTAATACTAGTCAAGAGGGCACGTTGTTCACCTGACTTTCTCGCTCGAGCGGAGGAATACGTAAAGGTGGGAAATAGATCCTGGGCAAACATAAATGCTTAAAAACTGGAAGTGTGCTTTCTTCGGTGACAGATTAATTATATATTTTTTAAGAATAATTCCCAACATCATTTTTTTTTTAATTTTATAGTACATATCTTATAACAAAACAGCACGAAAAGTGAAGTTGTGTAAAGTTTGAGTGCCGTTTAAATGGTTTTATCTTAGTGTTTTATGTAAAGTACTGTAAAAGCAACGTAAACAAAGAAAATATTACGCTTGTAAAAGGTAAGTGACAAGACGTTTTGCCACAAGGCTGTCCGTTATAGCTGAAATTAGTTTCCCTGACAGTTGAATACAAAGTTACCACCAGCAGAGAAAGTTACCCACAAGATTATCTAGTACAAAACGTCCAAAAGACGCATTATAAGCTCAGTAATTAATTATTTTCTGATGATATGTTAGATAATGTGCCAATTGTTTAATATCAAGTACGTAAATTGATTATCTTACCTTAAATATAGGGGCAGCAAAATCATTAAAAACATCACCGGGCGTGGTGAAGCAGTGGTAAAACACTCGCCTCGCATTCGAGACGACTCGAGTTCGATCACCGACTTCGATCAACCCGAGTTCGGTTTTCCAGGGTTTTCCAAAATCTCTCCAGGAGAATACTGGGATGGTTCCTTACACAGGTCCTTACCAACCCCTACCCAGTTCCTTACCAACCCCTACCCCTTCCCACCGTGTGCCTCTATCAAGGCCTTCGGCTGTTAGAGCTCGCGTCAAACGCCAAATAAATACATCACTGGCATATACTGCAGTAAATTATGCGTATTTCAGAACGACAGAATTTTAAAGTAGCAATGTTGCACAATATCAATAGAAAAAAAGTTTATTTTGAAAAACTATAGAGTCGTTTAGGCTAACTACGTGTAGTAAGAAAATTAACAAGCAAGTTGATAACACTGGCCGTGTAGAGAGCAACATATGTTCAGAGTTGTCTCAGGAGATGATAGCAAACATCTACAGTTGGTACACTATAAAGTGAGAACTCCTGAATAGTGTCTTGTCAAGAACAATTATTTAAAAATATTATACATTCTGAACTGGGACGTTAAATTTGTACAGTGTAGTTTGTATGTATATATATGTATTTACATGCACTGCTGTGTTTAAATTAAAAAGTGGTGGGAAAGTATAAATTATATGAAAAAAAAAAACACCTAACTAGGGTTTGGAAAATGTCATTTTATCGTGTACCAGGTAAACAATGGTTAGCGAGGTAAGGGATTTCGGAAGTAGAAATCTCCCCAAATTTTTCAGTATAAATATAATTGTATTAAAAAGACACGATCTACAGCCTTCACTACATAAGATGTTTAAGTGAGTTAGAAACTGGACCATATTTATATTCATACAGCCATGTCATTGGTTCGCTTTATGACACATACAAATACACACACAAACATGGCAAGACGCTTTCTTATATCATAAGAATAAGGAATGCTAAATATCATTCTATTCCATGGTTTAACTTTTGTAAAAAAAAAAATAATATATGGATATAATTTACGTATTTATAGGCAGAATTGTCACCATGCAGAGAATATTAATAAATGTATGTCTTTGATGCTGCTGAATGCTGACATAACTCATTTATTTATTAATTATTAATTGAATTTTTTGTATAAGTTTATATGGAGTATACCGAGGCTGCAACCCCTCACATAAGTTAACACTTCCAGCGCCACTGAGTTGTGTGTGTGTTTGCAGAAGCCGTGCCTGACGCGCTGACTACCGGCTGTTCCAAATGCAGCGACAAGCAGAGAGATGGAGCCAGGAAGGTTATCAAGTTCCTGAGAGAGAAGAAGCCTTCAGTGTGGGACAGCCTGAAGAAGAAGCACGACCCTAGCGGCATATACGAGAAACAATACCGGAAGCAGCTGGAGCAGATCTGAGCATACTTCTATGACTTCACTCTATGACTTAGTTGTCAAGACTCTCTGACAACTGTCTTGTCATCAACTACACGTTCCTATTTAAATAAAGTTATATTACCAACCAAACACTACTTCCTTTATTTCTCCAATCACTGCATGAACCTATATTTCCTCTTAAGTGAGACACAACTTGGTACAATGACAGCAGCTAGGAGAGCAGTCAGCCATAAACTTTGTAAGGTAATCTTCTCAGCATTCGACGTGGAGCGATATCGGGAAACCACGGAAATCCGAAATCAGGATGTTTTAGCGTCACTTGGCAAGTCTTACCAACAGACGGCCACGTGCCTTGCTTGCGAGCAGGCTGACTGAGATACTTCTCTCGTTACTTATTGGACGGTTAAAATGTTCTCTTGGGTTAAGATTTTGACAACTTAAAATTGAACGTTTTCCTGCCAAAGCTTACCTCGAGACTTAGTACAAACCCTGCAGATCTATGGGTTTGATTAAAGCTGGATTCACACACGGCGACAGTGGCGCTGCTGTGCTCTGACGTCACCAGGCAACACACAGCTGTAGTGCGTATTTTCACATCGTAGACACATGATTGCTGAGCCAACAACGATGAATTCCGAAGCAGACCATGGCCTTATATAACTAGCATTGTTAAAAAAGAAAATAAATGAGAAAAGGGACCAATAGGAGGTTTTGGTTTCATCCTTTAGTGCAGGAGAAGATCGAGAAAGTTATTTTTCTTACATTACGGAGGACACGAGACAGTGACAAAATTTTTTTTCTGTACTTTCGAATGTCAGAGCAGTCGTTTGAAGACTTAATATTAAACATAAAAAGTGCTGTCAAAAGGAATAGTAGAGTAATAATAATAATAATAATAATAATAATAATAATAATAATAATAATAATCTCACCAAGGAGAAGCCTGAGATAACCATCAGCTGCTCTATGTCAGTGCAACAACGATGTATAAACACTGATGTAATCAACATACTACTACTGCTCCTAGATGCCAGAACATGAGGTAAGTCCCAGCTTCATACACGCTGTCTGTATTGTCTCAACTTTGAAACATGACCACTGTGCTGGTGTCCCTGACGCTTTGTTTACCAACTAAAGCAACCAATTAAGAGGCCAACTCTCCTCGCCTGTGTACGGACCGGTTATGTGCAGCGTTGTTACCGTTAAGTTGGAAACTTGGCCTTGACTTAGTGCCAAGTACATTTTTTTAGCGTGCAGTGAACATTTCCGCGAATCAAAGGCAACTTATGTAATAATATAATGTTCCAAACGTACTTAAGACATTACCTGTAATTAATTTTTTTCTAATATGTTTGCTGTATAGTTTTGTCCTAGGTAGTAACATGAAAAATTAACACTGTACTATTGTGAGACACGTGAAATATTTTTTATATAAATGAGACAACTAACGTGGGAAAATTTTCCCACTACGGTACGTGACAGTCATTCAAGAAAATGTTTTTTTTTTTTCTTTTTCGATTTAAAGATTCGGTAAATCTAAGAAAAATCTTTAATTTATTCATTCATATATTTTCAATTCAAATATTGTTTCACGGGTGAATGTAGAGTTGCTACAGTGGGCTCAGCTAACAAAACCTACAGCTACGGAGTTTCAATTATAAATCGGCATTAAAATATAATAATTCTCTATAGACTATTTTTAAACATAACTATTTCGCAGAAAATTATTCATAATTAAAAAAAAACATGCAATTGAAAATTATTTTAAATTTTAACTTGAAGACACTATCCACAATCATTTTCACTTTTTTCACATTGTAGATTATGAAATGTGTTACGGTTGTGGAGAGATATAAAGACATACTAACACATTTTTAATATAAAAAAATAATACCGAAATTTTACTATTTTTAAATTCATTAATACATATTTCTAAAAATAATTGATTGTGTACTTTTAACCAATTCTTGAAGTGACAAAAGCCATATATTTTCATTATATAATTTTTCGTTATTCGCATGTACCTGTATCCTATACATTTTGACTTATGCCGTTGCATTAAAATTACGAATGCGAAACGTATTTGATGCAAGGAAAATGTAGTTACCACTAATGTGTACAGAACTTTCACTTAATTGTCCAAATATACAATATGATCATTTGACCTACGTATATCATTTAAAGTTAAGTTACAAAGTTTTCTATTTCTTGTTTTGGAAATAATAATCGCGAAGCACCACCATCAGAAAGCAACTATGGCTTCATCCTGGAGTACATTATGTATATGTATGTATATACACACACACATATATATATACGGATAAGTCTCGCGTTCAGTAACCTACCGGCCGGACTCCACAGCCCTGTGTACAGGGTGAATCATTATTAGCTGCTAACATGGAAGGAGTGAATTCCTGAAGTCAGATAAATAGGGCATATTAAACATAAAACCGATATTCAAAGGCCTTAAATTGAAACTGACACACATAAATATGAGTTACTTCTCATATTTATCTTCGAAAGTAAATTTCCTTTTAAAGAAATTATGTTCGTATACATTATACTTCAATTAATGTACGACTTAATTTGTAAGAAACGTTTGGGAAATTTTGTGTTTGCGACCCGTGTGTGGGCCTGTTGTGATGAATGACGGAGTTATGCGACCTCAGAGGTGAAGGTGGGAAAAGTGCAACTGGACAATAATTTCGTAGTCAACTACAATTAAGTAACGAAATTTCGTATACAGGCTACCAGTGTAGTGATACACAACAGCAAAAAATTATGTTACAAAAGGAACATCCCTTCATAGTTTAACTAGTGGTTGACAACATTTTTATGCGTAGAACTGTGTAACCCTTGACTTGAAGTGACCAGATATGACATGTAAGTGATCAGCATGTAAATATTAGCAAAATGGGTCACCTTAAGAAAAACTGCTAACGTGGACCATTTCCTCAGAAATCACATGTTTAGTTGGGAAGTGGTCTTATAGCTGCCTGGGAGGTCGGCAGCCAGTGACGTTATTTGCCAGCACATTACGAGACTCGCATTCGTGTTACTAGTTTGTGATTGGTGAATTGTATTACTTGAAATAAAAAATTAGTTTTCGGTATCTTATTAGTTATATATTTTAAATAAGAATAGATTGCGTAGTTTTACAACATATGCTTTAAATTCGCACACATCTCCAAAATGCACGAATGTGACCCTAGTAAGACAGATGCACATACTGCAACATACCAAGATAAGTCTTTATAGAGCGACATGTATCTTGAATACGTCACTAGACTTTGTCTATATTGTCCACTTCAGTTGCATAAACAAAGCGACCCCATTAAAGAGGTCAATTGAGCTAAGTCCAGTGATCTTCAAGGCCACTCTACTGGCCCACCATGGCCACTCCATCGCTCAGGGTACAGCAAATACAAGTATTGTCTTGCTGCGCGACTGCAATGAGACGGTTCACCATTACATGTACCACATGTCCACTCTTACAGTCAGTGGTAACTGTTCAAGTAGTTGTAACAGGGCTTCTTCCAAGAAGTGCCCATATGCAGCTCCAGAGAAACGTGCAAGAAGAATGTGTGGTCCAATTAGTATCCCATCGTTGAGTTCCGCCCAAAAATTCAAAAATAAACCGCAATTTAAGAGAGATTCCTCTTTTACACGTGGATTGGCATGATCCCTCAACCTCTCGTGGATGCTGAAGACAGCGCGCCTAGTGAAAAATGCTTTGTCGGTCAGTAGGACTTATCGTTACGAAATCTGGTACTTGCCTAGTCTGGTTTTGGTACAATACTACGAACTGGTAGGCCGATCAGAAGGAAGTACCTGCAATGGCTGGCAGTGAAATGCGTGTGATCTGTCTCGCCGTAAAATGTGACTTACTATGGTTTGTGATTCATTGAGCACTTAAGCAAAGTCATGTTATGGATCACCTAAACTATAAGGAAAATGCAATAGAAAGTTAATCATAATTCGGAATTAATAGGCGAAGCTGTCCTACGTATTGAAAAAAAAAATGCTGGTAATTTTCTCCACCCCCCTCCCCCTACGTGGTGTAGTTAGCTGGACTGTGGCGTAATATGTCCTGGGCTGTATTCCTCGGTAAGGTAAAGAGACGGGTAAGTTTTCAAGTCATAAGACTGCGTCTATTTTACTACGTAACTCTCCGTCATTATATAGCACTCCTGGATAAATAACAGAGTTGAGAGATAAAATATACTCTAGAACATTTAATTCTGACCTGGAAAATACATACTCCAGAATTTTCATGTGGATTCTAGATAAAACCGTTTATCTTGATATTTGTATTGCTACCACAACTACACATGGAAAAAATCCCTTAATGATACGTCAATAATAATCGACGCACGAAATAACTCAAGACTTTAGATACAGAAACCCTCCGATCTGTCAGGTCTCGGATGGTAACTACGCTACCTCTCTCTGTTTTAAGTAGAGCGACAACTAGGTTAACCTTAATAAACATTATGTTAATTTTAACAATTGAAAAAGGAAGAATCATTTTTGGAAAGAGACTGTACGATTACTTTAATATGTCTTTACTTCTTTCTGAATAACACCATATAACATAACGCTGGGTAGGACGTTGGAAGTTAATATCTGCGCCTAACACAGAAGAGAAATATTCACAAATCACACTAAAAGTTAATACACGTGCCAGTCAGCCATGTGCACTATTCAAGGTCGACGCCTCATACCTTGCTCAACGCAGTTCCCAGTCCAATGTTCCCGTAGTCTCGATGAACATACGTGCCGCGTTCCTTGCTGCTCGTGAAAAGTACGACGGTGGTTCTCGTCGGTGGAATGCAGTCCTCGGGGGACCTTAATGGCCAAGCACCTTTGCTCCTTACTAGCAGCGCAGTCTTCTGGCTGGCTCTCCTTAAAACGTGCCAGACAATACAATGTTATAGTAGAGTTATGCATCCGGCCAACCCAGCCGAAACATCTGCATTCCACATTAGCTGTACATCCCACACTGTCCCGCTGGTTAGTTTCAAAATCACTCCACGAGGCTTGCTCGATCACCTCGGCCCAACTGCCTCAGTCCCCGTCGAACATCAGTCTCCCCTTCCTCGGCACTACGACTCTGCCTGTCCCTCGCGCACCAGAGCTGCGTGTGCAACCTCAGCTGACTATACTTTAAAAACAACGCCTCCTCGTGCTAACATTACAAAACTTAATACAACTACGTGACAAATATCCATAAATAAAACTACAAAAACACATCTGCGAAACACAATATTTGTCTCAATACAATTCGCCCTCCACCTCCCCAATTCAAAGTCTGTAGTACGAAAGTATCAGAAACATTAAATTCTTTAGAGCGAATCCTGAAGCGTAGAAAACCGGTGTGTCATTAAAGCATTGCGGGAAGTAGCTGACTTTGCTGGCAGGCGCCGACGTGACAATATTAAAGTTATTTATTCAAATATAGTTACGCCCTGATGTTTTCAAAAATGTAAACGCTAATATTTTGTACGAATAACTGAACATTTTTAGCCACAGTAAAGTAAACATCGCTCAATAAGCTCAAAGTTAATATTTCATATTAAAATATAAGGTAAGCAGGGTTGACTTGTAACTATTTTTATTTTCTGTATCAACTGTGAGGAAATATTAGTTAAATGTTATGTCGTTATTTGTTAAGCGGAATTTATTGCAAGTAATTTAAAATTTAAGTTTTTTTTAAATTGTTTTTTATTTCCCAAAGTCATTGTCGCAAACTCTAACCATTTACCAATTCGTATAAACCTCAGATTTCACTTAAGACTTGTTCTTACAAACACACATTAAAGTACATGGAAAATTTTATTGATTCATTTCAGCGTGACGTTTAACATTTATGGTTTTATTTATTTAGGAAGAAGTGAGTTAGGTCTCGGTGAAAACAAGTATATTCAGTGTGTTGAAACGACTCACTGTTTTCAAGACAGATCTTAAAATAGGACAAGAATAATTGTAGAGAATATGACTAAGACAACGGGACACATACCGAACCTAACACTTCACACCAGCCAGTTCTGTAATGTGACAAGCGTTAACACGACCCACATCTCTATCAACACCCGGATAGTCCTGTTCCAGAATAGGATACAATAGCGTTAGAAAATAAATTACATAAAAAGATGCACAACACAACCAACATAAATGACGTAACCTAAAACATGTAAGCAAGCAAAACTGCAGTGAAGTGAAACTGTAAGCCCGAGGTTGAAAGTAACGTAAGAAGCAGCAAACTAATATAACCAGGTCATCAAGAGACAAACTGAGGTAGCGAATGTTGAGAATACGTTTACACTGACATTTTCTGGTAGATTCAGATTTGTTATGATTGCACACTAGATAGGCTTACTACTTCAATCAATATGTATGTATATGCTAACTCTGCAGTTAACTTCGTGATATAACATAACCTATAAAAGTGATATTGTAATAGTTAGTAAAATATTTAAAAAGTGTTTTAAAAATGAACGCTCATGTGAAAATCCTGTTATTTCAAAACCCTGAATGGCTTATAGGCATTAATTCACAACTAACCTCTCGTAGACGTCATAATATGGTCACGTGATAAGGAAAACTGGCAAGCTTTCCAAGCCACTGATGGCTCAAGTGAAGTTTGACGCACTAATTATTATAGGTTTTTACTAACTCGCTTTATTCTGACTGTTTGCCTGCCACAAATGTTGCACTCGACTTTAAACTAACTTCCCTGTGCGCTAGAGACGGGAAACTATAAACATAGCTAACAACTGGATAACAACGCAACATTAACCAGCTTTCTGCTCTGTATGTTTGTTTCTATGCTCGGTACAAATTGTGATTACTTAAAACAAATTGCCATATTTCACACACCTAAGACTAGAAAGCAGAAAGTAATTATTTGAATGAACGTTTTTTCAATATATCACTTTTTACAACTGACTAAAATAGTAAAATAATTTATCCTTGCCCCATACAGATGTAAAATATTCCTAAGTCAATACGGATTGTCCTGAAAATTTGTCTTGTGAAGTTTTAATAGGTATGAAATAAATTGTAACATTTAAAACTACAAACATGTGGTGCATGTAATATACAATAGTAAGAAGCGTATAGAGTAGTTGTAGTTTATAATACTCACACAACAGTTCATATAATGTGTAGTGCAGTAAAACTGTTAGTGACTTAGATGAATCGTACATGCATCAATTATATATTACGTGAGCCCCACGTTTTTTGTTTTAAATCATATAAGTATTTTTCACAGGAGAAATTATCTTATATTTTATAGTTCGTTATTAAGGTTCTTATCTAGGTAGGCTGCGTTGGTGTATGTGAGGCTCTAAACCGATGGAGTGTTAAGAGTGACGTTGGTGGGCGTACGTGATGTAATATCGCCTCTACACACAAACCCAGCAACTGGCGCGCAGAGCTGCACTATTATTCATTTTCCTATGGGACCTAAAGCGTTGACGTATTATGTTATTTGCGATACTTATGGTTCAAATTCCAGTGTTTATTTCTATCATTGTGTTTTTCTAATCCGGTTGGATTTTTGCTAGATACAGCAGCTTAAAAAAAAACTTTTTAAGGCCATTTTGTGAGTCTTTAAAATCGTGTTTCCAATGAGCAATGCAAATTTTTAAACTGATTCTACCATTGTTTGAAATGTGTTTTTTTTTCGTAGATGTACAAACGTAATGCGCGTTTATATATATATATATATATATATATATATATATATATATATATATATATATATATATATATATATATATTAATATGATAACTTGCAACTCGCTGCAATGCGTTTCAAGCACATGTAAATAGGAACCTTAAACCTCGACGCAAAAAGAGGTATGTTATAAGTTTGGCGTGTGTATCTATGTGTCTGTCTGTGCCATCGTACACTCTAAAAAATAGTTTGTATATTTTTCACACGTGCATATAGGAGCGGTAATATAGTAGGTATGGTAGAATAGTTTCCCAGACATCTATGGTAGCAATACTAAACTGTTTACAAAACAGTCAAATATATACTGAAGTTACCATACTTGTATCAAGTGTAAAAGTTTACATATTTACAAGGCGAAAGTATGGTAACTCTCCCATACTGTGTTTAGGTTAATTACTTCCTCAACATTTTAGGAAGTATTTTTATAGTGTATCTCCTAAACGAATGAACCGATTTTGATACAGTTTTGTTTGTTTGAAAGGTGACTTGATCTAGTATGTTCTTAACTACGATTCAAGAAGATCTGTTCAGCTGTATGAAGTTCATCAGCTGTTTTCTAGTTGTTGAAGGGATGTGAGCAGCTTCTTCTGGTCTGACCGAGTCTTTTTTTTTATGGAGCATAAGAATGCCAACGCTGGTGTTCGTGAATTGATTAACGATATTACGCAAAATTGTATTAACGAGATTTAAGCTCCTTTCTTCGTGTTTACATGCACGCCATACATACGTTTGTTTATATTAGTAAAAGGGTTTACTATAGACGATTAAAATAGGATGTAACCAGTTCTCGTTGAAACCATTGCCAAGAAAGAAGCAAACTAAAATTACAATACCATGCCTTCTTAAATACTTTTTAAATATTGTTCTCCTAATATACATTGGAATCTTGTTGTAACCAGCAACATCTGCTGTTGTACTGGTAGGCAAAACCGTACGTCCTCGCTTTTTTTTTAATGCATTGTGAATAAATTCCCTTATTTTCTTTTTTTATGTTTACGTGATAAATTATTTTTTTGGTTTAGTAACTATTTTAAATATTTTGCGATATTAGCGTGATTAGATGCTTATTTTGTATAATTGCTCACGTGAGGAAATAATGGGAACATAGAATATTTTTTTGCGGTTACCAAGGCTCGGAGCTTTGTAATTAGCAGCAGTGTTTTGTCTTCAAGGTCTCGTTCTTAGAAAGTGAAGCCCGCGCAATTCAGCTACGTCAGTTGTGTCGACATGTTTATTTTTCCTTGTTCGAAGCAGCCAACTGTGGAGTTATGTTAATGTGATGCTGCATCTTCCACACACGGGCAGACACACAGCAACAAGTCGTGGGTGAGCGCGCCTTCAATTGTTTCTGACTGAAGACAAGGTACATCTCTGGCGTTCACTTCCTGGTACATTGTTTGACATATTCGTAATATGGAAGTGGAAGATTTAGAGTGCGTGGTACATGGTCAACTGGAAGCCGATGTGCAAAGTTAAAAATCACAGCCTTGCGCAACAGTTGCTAAAGTACGTCTCGGGCACAATGCGTACATCTGATTGCGGGCAAGAAATTACTTTAGACAAATGCGCATTGTTAGTAAAATATCTGCCGCTAAATATAGTAAAATTATTATATGGGTTTGCTTATTTTTTTAGTTCGCTTTATATTGACATCCATACACCTGTAGAATTATAATGACAGTTTAACCGTTAATTTATCCGCCACACTCTCTTATGCCTAGTTTTACGGACATACGTCATTGCAGCCAATGTGGTCTATTTCAATACTATTTAGTTTTACGCTGTTCAAGTGCCGATATTTCATTTGTCCGTGGTCAAGAGGCTATATATAAAATGTCCCTTGTAATATGGCAGCTCGTACGTGTCTGCCTATCTTTGTGCTTACAAGTAACTTGTCTGTTCTGCCAGTCACTTTCACATGTTACTTGGTACGTTCTTGCTCCTAAAAACAATGACCAACGATAATATTTCCTGACAGAAGTTACGTGAAGTCTTGTATGAACAACGTAACTTTGCTATATAAATAAAATGGTTATTAGCTACTTTAAGTACAAAGGAAAATGTTTTTAACTAAGTATAGTAAAATATAATGGTATTTACACTCTGTAGCAGTCGTAGTTTGTAGAAACCAGACAGTGTATTTATCTGTTCTTGTCACTAGCAATATTTATCTCTGAAGGTAAGTTACAATGGATTAAATGTATTGTTCAACCCTCCCATCCTCCCTTCTATGATCCATGTCCAATGGCCTTTTTAAAACCATTAGGTTATTTATTTTGAAAAAATACTTTTCGAAGTATTATATTAAATTATCAGAATATTAAGAGAGTCAATAAATTAAAATTCAAAATTATTTATTTCTGCTTGCGTGATCTCAACGTCTCAGTAACGACAAGTACACGCAACGCGACTTTTGATTCGCCTAAAGCAAGGTAATAACTTGTAGACAATTTAATATTCAGATTTCAATACAACTTTTTTTTTAACTTAAAATTTAGCGTCATTACTTCGGAAAAATTTTAATTTGGTTAAAAATTTTAGCGTGTAAGACTTGTTGAATAATGTGTAGTGACTAACTACTGTGATCAACGTCTTCAACAATCGAGGCGGAAACAACATTTGCGAAGCGAAACAAGCTCTTAGGACAATCAATGAAGATCGCCAATACACAGCGTATTTTATTTTGGAGCAGCAGAAATGGTAATTTATTTTACTTTACAGCGGAATTCGAACTGTGTATCTCAGAAAGCCGCTGTTTAGAAGAGTATTTATTGTCTCAAGGGGCCGCGCCTCCCACCAGGACGACCCGGGTTCGATTCCCGGCGGCGTGGGTCTCCGTATTTTCCCACGTGGGAATCGTACTGGTCTGAGATCCGCCGTTTACCCCGCTCTGTCATTCCAGTGCTGCTCCATGATGTTGAGCGCTGACCAAGATCTCTCACTCACTTTATTGCACCATACCGTTGTCAGTAAGGTGTAATATAAATTTTAACTACCGGAATTAAGGTTCGAGAATAAACAAGGAGTAATTCCAAATGTTTATTACCAGTGGTAAAATTTAACTATCCTAGGTGGGAAAACATGGCCAGAATAGATGAGTGTAAGTTTGAGCGTACGTCATCAAACAATGTGCCCGTTCATGATACGTTCCAAGAACTCTCATTGTTTTGCCAAGAAGATGTTTTTACCTTGGAAGAATACTGATGTCGAAACAGCTGTGACTTTGCAAGATGGTTATGGAAACGACTGCCATAAAGAGAATGATTCTGGAACGAGAAGCACCTAATTATGGCTCCAAGCTGTTATGTGCACAGATTACATCGTACTTATATTCATATGTCTTGGATTTATGAGTGTATCACCATGGTATTGTATTTTATCAGAGATATGAAATGGTACAATTTACTAATGTTACTAACATGGTATGCAAAATTACAATAATTCTAACATGGCTTCTGGTGGTCCACCTTGAAGGTCACAGGTACCTATTTTTGTTGTTTCTTTGGGAATATTAATTTAAAATTCTGAAATAGGAGTATATGTTGTAAAACCGCCATATTGTTTTTTACCACGTGCTCACCAAGGTTTTCTGAAATCAGTCTAGGCGAATGCTGGGTTGATTCTTTAAACAGGCCGATGCCGAGTTCACCCCCCCCCCCCAAACCCGTGTACCACTACCAAGACCTTGTGCTGGTCGAGGGCACGCGAAGCGACCGAATATATAAATAATGAAATGTCAAAGAAAGTTTATACGTTGAACTGGCATGGTGACGTACACGAGCATGTGGCATGCTGTCAATATAGGTCGTTCGGGATAAACCCTTCTAAAGTTCTATTTTCAGCAATTCGTGTATTTCCGCACGTAACGGCTAACGACGGGGCATGTCTAACCTCTCTGTACACGTTACTTGATGTTTGAGCGTGTAAGATAAATGTGTAGTCGGTGGTAATTTATTCAGTTTGCTGAAAAAAATAATTATTTATTTAAATAAAACACAATTATTTCGATTTCTGTTACGTTTGTTTAAGTATTGCTGTATTTATGTAGGAAGAGACACGCAACTGTATTGCGTAATCTCGCTGCCAACCATACAAGCAGTAATGCAACTATAGTTAATGTAGGATTATATGCAGTAACGACTAGTGATATTTTTCAAAGGTTATACTTTGAGTGCTTACTTTGAAGTAGGTATATTAGAAGAGCAACTCGCATGTAAGATATTCATGAGGCGGGCGGCCGAGGACGAAGCAAGTACAGAGGTGACCTCAGTGAAGATCTTCAAGGCTAGTTACACCTGCAGGCGCTATAGTCAACACTGTGCAGTATGTATATATATAAGACGTGGTGAGATCTGACGTGAGGCCAACACAGAGACTATGAAGCCTGCTATCCTGGTCGTGTCCCTGCTACTGCTGGCGACTGCACAGTCGTCCCGGGTCCGGCGAGAGGACATGTATCCTTCCAAGTACGACCAGATCAACGAGCAGCAGATCATCAGCAACGAGAGAATACTCAAGAACTTCATAGACTGTCTGCTGGACAGGGGCAGCTGTACTCCTGACGGCAAGCTTATCAAAGGTGAGCTCCCTGTGTGATTTCGTCTGATAGACCTCTGCTACATTTCTCAGACACACACTACATCTAGGAGTCATTAACACTCTCCCTCTCTCACTATATACATAGTCAGTGGTATTTCTCGTTCACAACGTGGCAACACTGCACGCTGATAGGCCTCTCTTGCGCTCCACGTCCAGGTATTATTTTATGCAAGCTACATCGTAAACGTAAAATAATGTGTCTGGACTGCTCGGTATTTGAAACTGCACACATAATATGCAGGACAGAACAGTAGTAGTATAATAAGTAGGATATCTGTGGAGCGCAAGAGGGGACTAACTACAGCGCTGTGTTGCCACATTGGGCATAGGAAATGTTTTTGTCACTAATATTTTCGTTTACAATTCAGCCCAGGATTCGCGTAGTGTGTTTATTTGTCTTCTGTGTTTATATATATATATATATATCATTTAAGTCAGCTGACTGTTACATATATTTACTGATGTGAGGCTAAAATCAGTAAATAATAAGTTTATCTCCTATATGATTAGATTGCATAGATAACAACAGAAAAATACGTCACCAAATATGAACTTAAACATAACGGTTGACATATTATCTATTTGGTGCTTAGCTTTATTTTAAAATAATTAACATTGTATTTACGTTACGGAGAAGTTAATGAAAAGCACGATTTTAAGATAACTCCCCCCTTAATCAGCTTATCTGAATTACTTTAAACTGAAATGATTGACAACCATCTTGAAATAAAAAGTGACGCACGGCCACGATAACACATTACACTTGGCAACGTAGCAAGTAAGCAGCGCTATGCCAGTTGTAAACTGCGAAATGTGACGTGTTCCACTGTTCAGGCTGCGCTGTTGCCGAATTGCACTCATTCAAGCACAGTACAAATACAAAATATACATTATATTTGTAATACAATCCAGAACATTGCAGCGCGTACAATGCGTAAAGTATGTTTGAAACAATATTTGCTGTTTTTTAAATTAACAAGATACTTAATTTGAAATGTTAAGTTTTATCATGCAAAATTTTATTCGCTAGCGTGGAAAACTTATGCGCCATGGTAACATGGCGGCCGGTGCACTGAAAGAAAAGAGTATAGTTGTAGGTACTTTGCTTGTGTTAAAATAGGGACAACAAAACAATTTGGTTGTAGGTACTACTCTGAACATTTCCTTCAACAATTTGCTTTATAGAAGTTACCATGTGGTTTGTAAAAGCAAGAAGGCCCTTTGTTTCTTCTACAAAACATATTTTTGAAGGAACTGTCCAGAGTAGAACCAACAACCAAACTGTTTTGTTGTCCCTATTTTAACACAAGTATGGAACCTGCAACTATACTGTTTTTACAGTGTGTTTGTAGAGTCCTGCCCCAGAGAACTACCCTCGCTGTGTATATTATCGTACACGTACTGCTAAGGTTAATTCTACCACGGGTCAGAAAGAGCGGTGTTAAATGTTTGCACAGGGACAATTTCCGTCGCATGAGCGCTGGTATTGGTAAGTAGTGCAAATTTGACCAATCACAGAGCTTTCCTGCATTTTAAGTTACATTAAGGTGATAATTTATGTTTCCACTTTTAAATTAAATGACTTCTGCCATTTCCAAGCCAATTTAATTTTACTACAGTTTCATATTTAGCGATAGCAGTGAAACTAGCGGCAAGAATGTTCCCTGTACCAACCTAACTATAAGAAAACTCGTTTTCTCTCCAACGTGTAGTAGAACTAACCTTTAGCTCTGTACATGAAGAGTGCAGATGTTGAAGATAAGTCTGTAGACGGTGTTAGTTCAGTATGTGTACTGCTGTACCTTACTCGACCTGATATGTGTGAACATGTGGCAGGACTGACAGCTGTACTCTGCTGTGTACACCAACCTGAGTGCATTCAGAGCGACTTGCGTTTAGAGCTCACGATATTTGGTGAAAAGAATTGTCTCAACAGTTTGTTTCAATGCCTTACATGCACATCTGCAGCCCTGCTTCATGTCTCTAGTGATTGGTTGTTTATAACTCCCAGCGTCTAGTGTTCTACCAGCAAATCACAGACGTGTGGTGTCGCAGTAACCTTGTTCCTCTAGGCACAGTCAAATGAGCCTCGCCTGTGCAATAATTATAGCTAGGGCCATGTAGTTTTCGCGAAAATATGCAGCACTTTGTTTGTGTCTTACGTGCACACCTGCATCTCTGCTATGTGGTCAGTGATTGGATGCCGTAACATACAGCGTGTGGAGGTTAAACCAGCAAATCACAGACGTGATGTGTCACGATTATCCATGTACTGATTGGCACAGTCAAATTAATAATAACTCTGCACAAAAATACTCTTCCAATAACCATGAAGTAGAGCTGTAGATGTGCACATAAGGCATTGAAGCAAACTGTTGCAGAAATCTTTTCACAAAAATTCGTGGGCTCTAGCTATTCTCACGTATGTGCGCGACAGATTGGTTAAAACCCAGTCCCTTGTCCCACACAGTTGAGGCTGCTCAAGGTTAAGAAATGTGCGCTCTTAACATGTTCCGAACTTCTTGCTTCTGTTCAGGAAAGTCTAGACAGCATATTTCAGCTGTCAGTCCAGCGCTATGTTCACATGTTAGTACACGAGCAGTCAGGCTACTAAGGTACAATTCACTAAGGAAGACTGTACATGGCTGGCTCAGTACAAAGCGACCCTTAGTGTACAATGCATTGCCAGGGACACCTTAGTTACGAGAAAATATTTCTGTAAGAACGTATTTCAATGCCTTACCTGCACCTCTGCACTTTCTTCTTTGTTATTGGTGGAGTGTATTTGTTGAAAGACGTTCCTTATTTGATTGTACCAATCAGAATATCGTTACTGCGATACCACATGTCTGAGATTTCCAATAAAACGTCAAGACACGTAACAGGTAAAAACAGCCAATCACTGAGCATGGAGCAGAGCTGCAGGTCTGTACATGAGGCACTGAAATAAACAAGTGCGGATTCATTTTTACCACAAATATTGGCATCAAGTTTTTTTTTTTTTTTCATGAACAGTTCATGTCATGATTACAGGAAAACAAGCCCATGAAGCATTGGTTGTTATCTCGAAATAATCACTGGGCCAATTTTAACACTGAACGAGTTACATTACATGTTTGCATCGTCTGATGTTGTCAATTGATGTGGAAGTAAAACGGTAAGCCATTAATCACTAATTAACTGAGTTTAAGCAGGACCGAGTCTAGAGGGGAAGGGGCTTTTCCCTCGATCCCCTCATTCTATAGGACCCCACTTTTTGGAATAAAATTAAAAATAATAATATTATTTAAAATGAATGAGATTTTCTAAATGTCACATTAAACCGCTTTGATTGTTGTGAAATAAACATTTCAAGTATGAAGTGCATGCATAAAGACGACCTTGATATTCATGGTTGCCAAGGTCAGAGCTATGACAGTGCAGCCAACATGTCAGGAAAGTATGAGGCCTTACAAGCACACATTATCACTGCATTTAAAGAGAAGGAGAGGGGAGGCTCACATTTACACGGCCTCACGTTCTCACGAAGTGACCTTGAGTTTATGTGTTGGACACGTGATATAGTTATATGTATTCTGTACTTGTAGCAAGGATACTTCTCTTAACTAGTAATAACGTGATATATTTAAGGTTTAACCAATCATAAGGCAAGTGTGTAATACCTCTAAGAAGCAGGCCAATCACTGAGAATGTACTGGCTGCTTTGAACACTGACTATTCGCTGCCGAAAATACGTTCACTTTACTGGTAATGAACGTGATGTGAATGTCGCGACGCAACTTGCTCGTTATTGCAAACACTTGTCTGTCTACCGCGCGATATATACTGAACAACATATTAAAAATAAATAGCTCCTTGCCACTACATACTACCCGCTTGTGCGACAGACATTGACGTTTACATTTTTTTATAAATTTCCATTCATTTGTTATATTTTCAATATCCACTCGTATTTCTACGAGGAAAATAAAGTCACAATTACATGTTTGCTTGAAAACGTTACGACTTGCTTAAAATAACAAACTAAAAGGTATCGTAAAATAAATTAATGCAACTTACTAACAGCTGACCTATTTCACCAACATTTCGGCACAAAATCAAAATTAGATTTTCAGCTTTGTCGCGTCTACAAAGCAAATAGCAATACTTCATATTCGGAAATCGCGTCGCGTCTATGATTTTTGTCGCGCTGATACCTTAGAAACCTCGACGCTGGTTGGCTAGCAAGTTATTTTATTCGCGTTGCACCAATCGCGTCGTGTCTGTCGCGCTATTGTGGTTTCAGTACGTCTACAATTATAAACAATTCGACATATGGCGATAAAGAAAATATTTTATTAGATAATTAGCTGTAACTGTATCGTAATTTTGTTTTAAAAAATTTCTAATCAGTAAAATTATTTTTAAAAACAACTTTGACACAATTTTTCCGGTGTTTGTTTCCATGTAGACTCCTAGATGTTCTTTGAAGATAGGTAGTTCGGATCACAGAAGGCAGAAAAAAGTAAACCTTTAACATGTGAAAACCATTATTACTAAAGTTGCTCAAAATGGCTGCCGTCTAGTTATGACATGTCGAACTCTGAGAAATATTCTCGGCTGGTTGATGGAACTCGTAACACTTGATTGGAAATATCTGGTCATTATGTTTGAACATGGGTAGGTTAGAATTCTCGATCCACGGCTTAAAAGTTGTAATACAGTTTCTGTGACAGAAATCAATGCTGGTTAGATTT
Source organism: Medauroidea extradentata (assembly GCA_003012365.1). Lineage (NCBI taxonomy): Eukaryota > Metazoa > Arthropoda > Insecta > Phasmatodea > Phasmatidae > Medauroidea > Medauroidea extradentata. The sequence goes on along the minus strand of PNEQ01060487.1, from coordinate 9,797 downwards.
AACGGAATGGAATACAACAGCAAACAATCCATATTAAACAAATTTAACTGAAAACCAAATAATACAGACGTAAAAATTTTAAAACACATTTATGTATGTCATTTACTTGATATTTTAGTATATAGAAACATTACTACCAGAGTAACCTATCGGATCGTGTGTGATAAGACAAGGGCTTAATACACGAATAACGTAGGTAAATTTATAATCGTACCATTTTTTAAAATCCAAATTATATGTACATGCAAACACATCTAACTATTCTAACCAAAAATTATACTCTGAGGCAGACGAGCAAAATATCCCAAACAAAAACATTCGAACAGACACTATAACTCCAGTGCTTTTGGTTGGACAAGACGGTATATTTTTTATTTAGTGAAATAAGTCTCGAATGGTTCAAGTGGTTATTTGAACACCGTACACTACTCTGACGAATATTTTGTTCGTGATATAGTCTACGAGTAGTTTGTCTACTTTGTCTTTCACAGGTTTGAGTACATAAAACAAGTGATTGTGAACATGGGTTTACAAACAAAATAGACGTGTTGCGCCTACATGCCGTCCACCACGCCTTGTTACATTAGGCTAACTTATATTTGTATCTGCATTCTGTAAACATGGACCGCGGTGTGGCCAGATCATCCAACTCCCACCAAGGCGATCCGGGTTCGATTCCCGGCAGGCTCAGCCGCATGTGGGAAATATGGTGGGCATTACCGTTGGAGGGCAGGTTTTCTCTGAGATCTTCCGTTTCCCCCGCCTTTCTCATTCCGTCACTTCTCCATTGTAGGGCTTCATGTCATGTCATATATCAGGATATGCAGATAGCTACGAGCTTCCAGTCAATAATCTGCACTCAGGGTACTATACCCAGTTCTCGGGTACCCGCCCCATACGATGTGTATGTATTCTGTAAACGTGGCTTCGTGTGGGTACCTGACAATGCCGCACGGTGGGTTCAGCTCACAATGCAACTCTAAACTCAACGTCACATATGTTCTACGTATTAAGATGATAACCACCCCTGCTATTTTCACCAAGGGGAGAGTTATAAAGAGCGGTTTCTTGATGGAATGAGGATCTTAATAACATTGATCATTGTACACAGAATTGTAATTTAACTCTACGTTGTTTCCCTTGTTTTGCCAAAATACAATTTTAAAATTCGATTTTCAAGGGTGAATTTCTCTCTTACGAATTGCGCTAGGAAAAATTTCGTTCTGTAACTATGCCTAAATTTTGATAAGAAATTGCCTCCTTAATACTGTATTTTGAGTTAAGCAACGTCCTATTTTGTTACACTCAACGGCCAGTAATAAAACAGTTTCAGTGAATCTCTTGATATAAATATTACATTCAGGACATAGAACATGTTAAATAACTTGGTTAATTTTTAACGAGATTATTTGGTTTCTTTGCGTGACAAATGTGAGTAAAAATTTACTTCAATGCTGCGTTGTCATTCATTAATGGAATGTGCCATGAATATTGTTGTACACAGGTTTAACAACGTGCTGAAACTAAACTTCTTTTTTAAATATTTTGAGTCAGCCAATTTTACGATAACCGTTTTGATTATTGCGAGAGATTTTGGTCCGCGCTCGACACCGAGGGCTTTGGCCCTGGTGAGGGGTGACATGAGGTGAGTGTGGAGCAGCGTCGCAATTAGAGGGTCGGGGAAACGGGATATCTCCGAGAAAACCCGCCGACCAATGGCATCGTCCGGCACTATTCCCACATGCAGAAATCCGGAATTGATTCCGTCGGGAATCGAACCCGGATCGCCGTAGTGAGAGGCGAGCGGACTGACAACTCGGCTAGCGCGGCCCCAACTGTTCTGATGTTATGATGGTTAATGATGATGTGATTCTTTTACTCGACACTAAAAACGTACATTGAAACTGGTTAAAATTTGGAAACCATGACAATTTTTTTTTTGTAACACCGTCAGTGGCATAATTTTTGGCAAACAGTAGCCTGCATGACGCATTTCGTTACGTAATTCCTTGCGTTAAATTCAAGTTACATTATTATGACGTCAGAAATAGGCTACTTCTCTGGGAACATAGTAATATGCCAGCAACAGTTTTGATAACAAAATGAGCATAACATTATTTTAATGTTTTTACTGTATCGACTTTCAGATTACTAGATTTGCGATAAAATGTTTGGCATTATATTTTCACTGCGAAATTTTAAGGTGGTTGCCTGGGTTGACGTGTTTTGTGCTCGAGTCCTAGAAGTGTGAAGCAGTAAGGGCGACATAGCACAAGCAACACACCTCACACTAGCCTCTAGATACGGTACAAGCCTCTGAACTGTCCTGCTGTTGTCTCACAGACAACTAGCCTCTATCAGGCATTCAGTGGTCACTGTCTATCATTTTGTGACGTAATAGCAAAAGATAAATATTTATTGTACACGCTCATGTATTTAAAAGGATTATACGCAACATTTTCATACTTTAAAAGAACCGCAAAAAAACAACCATTTTCGTAGTTGTTAGAAGCGTAAATCAAACTTTAGTGAGAAATAGAAGAACTGAAATGGGTGTGCACGTATGTAATGTTCTTTTTAACAGATATTTCTAAGCAGATATTAAATACGCACGCGGAGTAGTTTTTGAAAATAACTTGTAACGACCAAAGCTCTGCAAGGCGTTCCGCGGCCTGGACAGGCGGTCACCTTAAGGAGTAGTTTCATTGTATTCTCAGTTCTCGAGCCATAACATTCTTTCAAATTGTATTATGTAAATTTTCTTTTCGACAAAACGTATGATATATTCTCGATAAACTTCATCACTTAAATAATAATGATATATTTCATTAATCGGTGATGCAGAATCATTGCAAGAGAATTCTTGAAAGTTAACATATAATTCTCTTGCAATGATTTTGCTTTACAAAAAAATTAAAGATTCCGTTATTATTTATTGCAAGTAGTTTACCAAGAATATAGCCTTTACTTTGTTGAAGGAAAAATTTTGATAATACAACTTGGATAAATGTTATGTCTAAAAAAACTGAAACTTTACTAGAATTGTCTAACATCTCCCTTAAGTGTTTTGCACATAACGGCGACACGTAAATTGAAAAAAGTATAAATGTCACCCTTATCGCTCTTGCTTTAGCTCTTCATACACTGTCTGAAGTCCCAGTGTGGTGGCCGTCTTCCGTAGCAATAAAACTGTGAATATTCATGATATCTCGCTTCAAACATAAACAACCCACTTCGAGTGCATATGAAAGCAATTACATTTTGTGTTTATCTTCTTGCAGACATACTACCTGAAGCTCTGGAAACAGAATGTGCCAAGTGTAGCAAGATACAGAGGGACAAAGTGAAGAAAGTCGCCGCATTCCTGAAGAACAACAAACCCAACTACTATACTAGCATTCTTGACAAATTCGACCCTGACCGTAAATACATACAGAAATACGGCGAGATGCTGCAGAATTTCTAGCTTGTTTGACGAATATATCGACATTTCTTACTTTACCTGCCGTGATTATGGCAATGTATTTGGTTTTTTAAAGAATAAACATGTCTGTTAAAGTAAGAACTGTAGATTATGTATATTAAAGCGTTAAATATATATTTTTGTTGTTAATGTTTACTAATTCTTTACTCCTTATCGCAATTTTGTACAACCCTAACGAGTATACACTCTTACTGTCTTATTTTTCAAAAGACTTGAAACTTACTGTAATAACTTGGTTGTTTTTTTGTTTGAGTACCTGATATTACTGTCTCGAGACTCATCAAATTTTTTGGGTAAAAAACCATGGAATAGTAAAACTTTTTATGTGACAAAATACTGAAATTACTAACAGAATTACTTTTAAATAAGAGCAATTTATTTTTCGGGAAGAAAAATATACCCTAGAACAGAGGGGAACAAATAGCATCGAAAACATACAATAAGTTAATAACTGTACTTTTTCAGGAATAAATGACAGGACGTTTACTAGCCATTGTGTGTTACTGTCTGCAAAATAGTTGTAGGAGTTCGGTGTGTTTGGATACGAATATTATAATTAGGCCAGTAATTCAAAAAATATATATCCCCAATTCCAAAAATTATGTTCGCACTTCGCATATAAATAAAATTAGACAATGTAGGTTATTTTGATTAATTTTAATTATTTCACAAAATGAATTAATATTTGTCTTCATTTATTTCTCCATTGCATAAATGTCATTTTCTCACGATTGTTTTTGGCAGCAACACGGCTTTTATATGCTTTATATGTTTAGTTAGATTATTTACATGAGGCACAACAAAACACAATGTTGTTTAGCTCTCGGACTCAAATAAACTACAGTATACAAGCCTTTTTATTTTTTTTCTGGTCTTTTGAAGGGGGACGGGGGGTGGCCCCTTCTGAATTATTTGGCATGTATCTTATGTTATTTTTTATTTAAAACATAAATAACATTTACGAACACTGCTATAGAATTTGAGGAATGGAAAACTTTATTTTTAGATGAAATTTATGAAAAATTATGACTTATTTTTGTTTATCGTCAATATAATTTTACATAAAGTAATGTATAGCTCGTTTATATTACTTTCAAGCATGCAAGAAGTTAAAACATAACTTGTTTCATGTACACATGAAATCTTGTATGCAACTAGAACACGATTATACTTCGAGAGTTTCGTAGATGTTAGCCAACCCACACAGTATCTGTCTTCTAACTACAGACGGCAGATTAAATGTCGCTAATCAAAGATATTGTAACAGTTTATATATTGACTGCGTTACTTGCATCAACGAGATACGTCCGATTATAACGCTGCAGCAGACGAGTCTGTCCAAGAAATACATTTAAAAAAAAACCTAAAATGTGACCGAAAAACGATTCGAGTATATTATATTTGTTTTATTACATAATTTTCACGGCCCTGAAATTTTTCTTCGTGACTTCAAGTACTTATATTACTGATTGGCCAGATTAGTAATGTATGAACTTCAATTCATAAAATAAAGCTTTTATTAATTTTTTAAATTCAGTAATTACGATGTCTAATAAAACACATGCTCACGAGCCGGCATTGTGAAAGTGTACGTGACTTCAACATTCCTCACAAATGTCACATGAATGTAGCTGCAATTACAAATGTTTCAGAACACGTAATATTATGTAGACAACCACAGTGACCACTCTAAATGTGACCATGAATAGTTTATCAATTTTCTTTTTTCCATTTACCAATACCCTTAATGGTGTTCAAGTGCGATAAAATTATAATTTTATATTTGTATTAAATACTCTTAGTTTTGTAGACATCCCATGAGCTATGCAATAAAACATTAAAAATCCTACAACGTAATATTTTCAGTTTTTAAAAAAAAATCGTAAAATTACAGAAAAAACGTTGTAAATTCGTCAATTTTTAAGAAATACAAAAACAGGTCCCGGGATTTTTTTCAAAAGTTTTATTACGTAGTACATAGTGTGTTATTTTACTGTGAATTATTTTACGCACTTTCAATTGGTTTTCACTATTTGCAAGGCAGCGGAACAAGCAAATATTTCCTTTGACGCAATATTATGAGAAAACTATAGAGAGTTAGAATTGTTTTGTAAGAGGAAACTGCACTCACAAGTATCGTCTACAAAACTGACAATATTTCGTATAAACATAAAATTATGACTTTATCGCACTTGAACACCCTTAAGAAAGAAAATGTCTTGTATTTTTAGTTTCTGAGCCATAACATTTCTTCAAATTGTATTATCAAAATTTTCTCTTTGACACGGCATAGGATATAATCTTGATAAACTGCTTGACACAAATAGTAATGGAATCATTCATTAATTTGTCATGCAGAATCATTGCAAGAGTATTACAGGTAAACTTTCAAGAATTCTCTTGAAATGATTCTGCATGACAAATTAATGAAAAATTCCATGATAATTTATACGTTTAGCAAGTTTACCAAAAATATAGCCTATGCTTTTTCGAAGAGAAAATTGTGATAATACAGTTTGATATGTCTCAAAAATTGAAAATACAGTAAAATTGTGTAACACTCCCTCTTAAGGTACTGCTTTTAGTCTTACAGTAAACATTCTTCAAGGCTATATGATAACACTTACCAAGTTTAGTATGATGCTTCGAAAAATGATTACGATGTTGTTCACGAGTAAAATAAAACCAATGAATATTTAATATATAGTAGTAAAAATAATTTAAATACACAAAACATTTTTGCCACGCATACCAAACTTCTCTGAGTTACTTATACAATTGAAGCTTTCCTTTGATTACAGATGACATTCTTGTACAGCGTGATATTTCCGTATTTGTTAGGTTCTTTTCAGAGATACGACAAAAAATATTTTCATTTGTTGATAAAGTACTGTCTTCAAATCCAAATTACACATTAGATGATTAGGTGCATTAAAATATTTAGTTTTAATTATATTTGAATACATTCAAGATGATTTGCTTTCAATTAATTCTAGTCCTATGTCCAAAAACCTAACGACCTACAAAAATATTTGTTTAAGTAATCTAATTGTCAAGATATAAAAATAGGCATTAATTGGCCAAACAGTTCCTGAGAAGTGTCATGCTACCTACAGTAATACACAACTCTACACATCGTATTAAATAGTGTAGAATTTACTAAATTAACGAATTTACAAAAACTTTGGGGAAGAGGGTTACGCTCCAACACCCAGACCCCCTCCCTCCCCCCGAACTCACACATACAGACGCAGACACTCACAAACACACAGACACACAAAATGGAATGAATCCTTATAGCCCCCCTCTCACTTTTGAAAGATAGAAACAAATCAAGTTATGTTCTCTGTATCGAAGTTTTTCTTTCTTTCAAGAGTGAGAGCGGGGCTGTAAGGATTCATTCAGTTCGTTCATGAAAGTTACTGCAGGTCCTCCAGCTGTTTTACGCGTTCAAATGCTCAAGCTGGCTCGCGAACATGTGTCATGTCATGCAATAAGTGAGGAAGAGAATAGAAATAAAAGATTTACTTCATTACTTGGAGTACTTACGTCACTTATTTGATCTGTCTGTAATTGCTTAGAGTGAAACGATAATTTGCACTGAATGTTTCAGTTTCGTACAAAATATGGCTTCCCTTAGGCAACACGTGATTGATAAAATGAGTAATATAAGTACTTCAAGTCGTACAGTAAATACTCTATTTTCTTTCTCTTCCACACTTATCATAAAACATAAAACACATGTTCACGAGCCGGTGCTGTGAAAGTGTGCGCGAATGACTAAAGTCCTCACAATCTCCTCATAAATGAAGCTGCAGCTACCAATGTTGTAGTCTTGGACACGTGACTTGAAGCACAGTAGCCTCTCTTAGGGTAGTTTAATTAATTTCTGTTTTCCACGCGTAATTTCCCTTAACGATCATGTCTTTAAAATCAGTAATAATATAGTAATTGTACGCTCATATTGATAGGAAAATAACATTCCCATTTATCTTGACGAATAAAGCATAATAACCAACCAGCTATATAGTAAGCATAGAGGGGCGGAAACAGCAATCTCCAAGGCTGAAGTCCTATTGAACGTGGTATTTTACCCTAGATAAAATGGTGGTCTCTTACATCCGGTCGAGAGACGAGAGCGATTATGCTAATTTAAACAATATTACAGTGTAATAAATTATAGTAATTGTTGGCATTTTTTTCCTGTGTTTAGCGGGAATATAGTGGAGCTATGAAGTAATGGATTTTATGCGAACATATGATGAAATTTTCAACATAATGTTGGCCACACTGCTGTTCGCCATGTTTTCTTGGGTCAAACAGCCGTTCAGTTTGGCTTCACTTTATAAGTGTTTCCGCCCCTCTGTGTTAATTATATAGTTGATAATAACACAGATAACAGACATAACCTCTCAGACCAACACACTACATTCTTCAGTACTGTATGTGTGCATATAAAAACCTGCATTTTACAGTTAAGTGGCAGAATACCAACACACATGGATTGGCGGGAGGGATTATGTTTCTGCTGGGCCTTTATAAGAGTATTGACCGTTACCATATTGCTTCGAGGCGCGTTAAATAATGTCATTTAACAATATAACAACGGACAAGTTGACTAGATTCAGTTTCTTGGACGTACTCCATTGCAAGTACGTCCAAGAAACTGAATCTAGTCATGAACTCCCATTGCACAGTTCTTTCAAAGATCAACGGACAAGTTATTGAACCTGGGACCGCGGCGGGGCAATGGATGCCGACCTACGTAGCTTAATCGACTTTTCTTTGTATTTGTACGTAATAGTATTTAATCTGCTGCGTCATTGCATTAAAGTCGCAAACGCACGTTATGCAGTCACGTTAATTAGTATAAAGATACAAACGAAAAAAAAAAACTAAATAAATGTGAACCTTGAAAAATTTGTTCGCATAATTGAGCAATTATATACGGTGACTGGTAAAACTGTTAAACATCACTTATAGTACATTATCCCTCTTTCCATTTAGCTACGGTTCCTTAATGTTTATATATTACGTAGTTATCCCGTACTTGCGTTTGTACGCCTATTTTTTTTTTCGCTGTTAAGTTTTATATGTTTTCAAATTACACTATGATAAAACGATTTACTATATTTATTTATTACTTTCTTGAAGATCGTCAGACATGGTACCCCATAAAAATTCTACTTATGTAAGCGAAGAATTAACATATGATAGAAACTCCTGAAACAAACCAACTGTAATATTCAGAACTATGACAGATTCAAGTGCAACAAAGTGTTTAGTGAGAAAGTTGGTAGCTTAGACCAGTCTCGACCATGTAATTGAGATAGGCTAAGGCTATACTCTCTCGTTTCTGCTGCGTCTGCAATAATTATTTGTTCCAGCTTAAGCAAGAGCAGACGTCACAAATGTGTTTCGCAGTTTTGTTTCAAATGGTTTCTGCCGTGTACCTAATTTTTTTTCAAAACAAGAACGTAGACGGTTTTGACTAAAAACGCCAGTTAACCAGAATTTCGTTACTTACATAGTTTACTAAAACTACAGCATATACTGCCTGGGAAAGTCAGCAAACAATAAGAAGACGATTTTAAACAAAACTGCTGAACATATTTTTCGATATTTGCTCTTGTTTAGGAGTAAAAAATTGAATATTATAGCTAAACAACTATACACTAGAGAGGATTGCCTTAAGGCGCCTGCCTGGCTGGCGCTCCAACTGCGTGCAGTGTGCTCGGAGTTCGGTTTTATCTCAGAGACCAGCAAACATGCGACCAATGATTACATACGACAAGAAAGCACACTTCACACTACTTGTGTGTGTGACTTTCAAGACATCACGCACATTAGAAGCAATATTTTAAAGGCGTCAAACTTGCCTAATGTCGTCTTTTTCAGATGGTTGTTTCTCAAGATATAATATGCCGGATTCGTTCTAAATTGAGGCCTACAATGACTCTGGACTTTTATACAGTGACAGGTTTGATAAAATGATATAAAGTAGTCGCTTAAAGCCACACAGTAAAACGCCACGGCGCGCGTTTACGACTTTGGCCGTAGAGGCGATATCACAATACATGACGTCATTCGTAGTGACTCATCGGTTTTCTCCGCTCACACACAAACATGTCCTTCATCAGGCGGCCGCCTTAATGTCTCAACAGCGATATATTTACAGACAAGACAAGTGGCTAATCAATCAGGGACAGGAAGTGATTCGACCGACGTATGTGTTAAGAAACTAATTCAGCATTCGTCCAAACGAACTTGCAAAAAAAAAAAAAAAAAGAAAAATTGAAATGCAGTTGATAGC